>JAHHZJ010001502.1:0-198208 GCA_021437245.1 Aegilops speltoides | reverse complement strand
CGGGGCGTCGCTCTTCACCAAGGGTTCCTCCGGAGGGCGGTGGCCTGGTGAGCACAGCTTGGTGAGAACTTGCTGATGAGGCCAGCGGCCTTGAGGCCGAGGGCCTTGGCTGGTTGCGGAGAGGTGTGAGCTGGGCGGCTTCCGCCCTCGCGCACCGTCGGTAGCGATCTTGATGATGAGGAGGCCAAAGGCGTCCATGTGGCCTCTCGGGAGGCCGATGCCCAAGGCGTCGAAAAAGCCGGGAAGGCTGACCAATGGCGAGAGCCCGCGGAGGGGCGGGTACGAGGAACTCTTGGCGGTGCACGCTCCTTTGGAGGAAGCAGTGGAGCTGCTGAGGCGGCCCTCTCGTCGATGAAGGTGGCCTTGGCGACCAGTGAAACTCGAGGCGAGAGGCGTTGATCTTTGGAAGCTGCGAGCGTCTTGGCATGCTACCTGCAGCGCTGGAGCGAGGAGTGTTGGGTGACCGCAGGCGGAGGGCGGCGTCGCTCTGGCGGGAAGCCCGTCGCGGGAGAAGGTCGTACGTCGAATGTGGCGGCAGCGGCGCTGAATCTTGTGTGAGCTCAAGGAGAACTGGAGTTAGTCGGATCGAGGCTGAAGAGTGGGATAGCGCCCTCGGGGCCAAGCTGGAGGAAGCTCTGAAGCGGGCCGATGTCTTGCGGGTCGCGCTTGAGGCTGCACAGGGGATTCGGCCACTTCCCATGCCAGGTACTTCTTCTTTGCCAGCAATGGTTGAGGCCGAGGTATCCTTTCATAAAGCAGCGGAAGAGATCGTCGTGGCGGCTCTTGGAGCATGAAACCGCCCCATGCTCGCTAAGCAGAGAGAGGAGCCAACACGGCCTTGGGTATCATCTGCGGGCGGCCGTTGGTGAGCAGCGTGCACGAGAGCTCCTTGTCGTCCGCCCTCTGAGAGGCTTGGCCTCGCGAGGTCTTGAGCCTGTGTTGATGAAGATGGGCTGTCTTTGGGCCTCCTTGAGCCCACGCCCGCGAGCATGAGCCGAGAACAAGTCTGGGGACCCCCGTTCCCGGAAGCGCCCACAACTTGTGACCACCAGAGTCATCCAAGAGCATTAGACCGTTCTGCGTCTCCCTCAACGTCCATAGCCACAACACCAACGACTGCTTGTTGCCAGGAGCTCAGGGCCCTCCGTGATGGGCGTCTCGATCGATGCCCCGAGCGCAACGATCGAGGCTATGACCGTGGAGGTGGCCATGGTGGAGGATGCTGGGACGGACGCGACCATCGTTAGGAGTGGCGCGACCATCCTGGGGAGGACAGTAGGCAAGGCCAACCTCGCGAGGGCGCCTGGAGGGAGCAACCTCGTGAGGATCGCCCTTAGGGCAATGCCGGTCTTCCTCCATAGCCTCCACCACCAATAAGGATTGAAGATCATCACCAAGACGAGGGGGCTGGGGGCTTCCAGGAGCCTCGAGCCATTGCCTGCATCCTGGGTGGCTCGCAGGTCCCAGCTTCCCACCGCCTCTTCAAGTAGTTCACGCGAGGTGAGCAGCGCTCCATAAGCCGAAACAGCTTCGCCCACTTTCGGGTGGTCCAAATGCGCCATCAACTTCAGCTCCTCAAATCAGCTCAAGTGCGCGGCCACGGCCGGTATGCTCCCCATGCTTATTTCTTAACACCAGCTTCTCACCTAGAGGAGGGAATGGAGATATGAGCATATCGATAGCAGTATCTTTTCCAGTCATCACCAACATGGTCGTCACCAAGACTCTCATCGATGGTGGAGCAGGGCTCAACGTCCTATCTGTTCAAACGTTCGACAGGCTCCAAGTGCCGTAACCAGCTTCAACCGACCAAGCCGTTCTCAGGAGTGACCGAAGTTCCACACACCCGTTAGGGCAGGTCCGCCTCCTTGTCACCTTTGGTGAATGCAACAACTACCACACCGAGCTCATCGACTTCAACATCCCCGACATTCACCTGCTGTACAATGCCATCCTGGGGTACCCGGCCCTGGCCAAGTTCATGGAAGCAACGCACCATGGCTACAATGTCCTCAAGATGCCAGGGAGCGGCGGCGTCATCATGGTCGCATGCTTGGAAAAGGACACGGTGTGTTCCCTCGAGCGCGCCTACCAGGCTGCGGCAGTCGAGAACCCTGAAGATAAGGGCAGTGTCCTCCCTCCTGAGGACGCCCCCAAGACAAATAAGTTTCAGCTAGGTCAGGGATCTCGCGAGGAAGCATCGCCCGAGGACGCCGCGCTGAGCCTCGTGTCCCTGATGGGGCACCTTTTCACCTATCGCATATGGAGGCATGCCCGGTGCCCCCCTCAGGCTGGGCTCGGGGGCACTGCTTGCGAGGGCCTCAGACCTAGCCAGGTCACGAGGGAAGCGCGCGGGCAGCATGTGGAGGCGCACTTTAGCGCACGCTTCCCGGGAGAAGGCTTGGCGGAAGGCGCCCGGTGTTCAGGAATTCATCAGTAAGGCAATCGAGGAGATTCAAGAGGCGAGGTTGCAAAGGCCGCCGCGCCTACTGCGAGCACGGCTCACTGCCCTGGCGAGGGTAATGATTTCTGCGTCTGCATCGACATCCCTGGGCTCAACAGGGCCGCGTCTTGGCAGTTCTTTTGGCCGTCCCTTTTCGGTCGATGTGAGGGTCCACCCCACAACTACGTCTGCATGCCTTTCGGCCTACCAGGCGCAGCTGCGTGTTCAGCATTGCACAAGGGGCATACAGGCTGCAGTCGGGCACCGCGAGCGACCTGGCGAGATGGAGGTGAATCTTGAGGCCTCCACGGCCCTGGCATCTCGAGCTCGAGGCCAAGAAGCTCGTGAGGCAACTCGACAGCGCGCGCATCTTACTACCGACATCTCTTTAGCGATGGTACCAGGTGGCATCTCTCTAGTTCGTTCAGTTTGGGGGCGCCCCATGGGCTGCATCATCCCCAAGCCGTATGGGCCCGTCCCTGCGACATGTATCCCTTTTGCATCTGTCAGAGCTAGTACCTTCCTTTACAAGCTACCTTGAGATTATCAACTGCCTGACCGGCGCTTCGTCGCCAAGAACGTCTCGCGCCCTTGCTAGCCCTCCTGCGACCGCCTCAAGATCAAGGACTGGCATGACATCTATGCTTGGGTTCGTCCCTGCAACATCGCTAAACCCAAGAGGCGGAGCTCTGGCTCACAGGCCAGACCCCGTGTACGTCACCTCCCATGGCCCTTGGTGCCCCCGTGGCCACAGGAACCACATGCCGACTATTTTTCCTCAGGATCTTTGCATGAGAATACTGGGCACAGCATGTGTGCTCCGGTCCGTTCCTGCAGCGTTGATAAACCCAACGGCTAAGCTACATGCAGCGGGCTGGCCCGTTCATGTCACCTCCACAGGGAGTCGTTGGTGTCTGGCTTCTCTTGCAATAACCTCAGGAGGCTCATTCGGTGCAGGCTGCCTAACCATCTTGCAGGACTGACACAAGTGCTCCCAGTCAAGCTCAGGCGCAACCCGCCTTGAGGTAGGGCCTCCTGAGTCCCGCGCTGGCTCACAGGTGCCCATAAAAACCTCCTCCAGCCCTGTCGTGCAAGCCACGTGTCGAGGCGAGGGCTGTATGCCCAGGGGCTCTCCAGGAGAGAGCCCCTCCCGCGCCCCAGTGGAAGCACCATGTCCGTCGCGAATAGCCGACCTTTGCCGAGGCGGCTATGCACGTGTAGGCCCAGGCGTTGTGCTCCGCGCTAGTGATAAACAATAGGGGGTGGCCTCGCGGCTGCACCAACCTCAGGGAGGGATTAGTCTCCAGCCTCGCCGTCCTTCTCTCCCTCAGGAGGGTAGCACGAGGGTGCTGGGCATAGGGGCTACACTCAGGTCACGCCTGGCGTACCCCACCTCGTCAGGTCCCATGGACCTGGTCTTCGCATGCCCCTCCCGTGCAAGAGCCCGGCGAGGAAAGGTATGATGGTTGGTTCGTACGTGAAGGGGGACTCCTGAGCATCGCGTCTCAGGAGCCTAACTGGCCACGTAGCCCCTAACCTCTTGGTCTCGTCCTAGTGATTCAGACAACCCAACGGCGGTTGAGGTATGCACGGGGTCGGGCCCTGCCGACACAGAACACCAAGGCCTGACTCTCGTCCTCTTCAAGCCGTTCATACGTCAAGGAGGACTCCTGAGCAGCGCGTCTCAGGAGCCTAACTGGTCACGGAGGCCCTCACCCCTTGGTCTTGTCTTGGTGATCCGGACGACCCAACGGTGGCTGAGGTATGTGCAGGGCCTGTCCCTGCCGACGCAGAATGCCAGGGCTTGCCTTCACACTTTTTCCTAAGTTGTTCACACGTCAAGGGGGACTCCTGAGCATCGTGTCTCACGAGCCTAACTGTCCACTTAGCCCTTCACCCCTTGGGCTTGTCCGAGCGATCGGGGCGACCAGCGGCGGTGATGTATCTTGAGGTCGGAGCTCTGCGTACCTTGAACAACAAAGCAAACGGAAAAAGTCGGGGAACCACAATCTAATTATTACAAAACATATTGTTCCAAGCAAACAGTTTTAAATGCCTCCATGAGGCATGCTACATGATACAGGACGAACAAGAATGAGCAGCGCCATCAAGCCACCTCTTCAGCCACAGGTGCACGCCGCCGGCCCTTGGCCGAACCTCATCGCCAGACCCGCGTTGCCCGTCCCTCGGCCCCGGCCCGTGGGGTAGCGACAAGGAACTTGCTCAGCAGGGCGTCCATAGAGCTCTTCACGGCGGCAACAGCGGCTATGGGAGTTGGAGTCCACGGGCTCGAGGAAGGCGGCAAAGTCAAAGCCGGCGTCCCGGAGATAGAGATGGTTGAAGACGCATGTAAGGGCTGAGAAAGAAAGCAAGCGAGCCTCACCCATCGATGGCGTCCTCGAGCACTACCACAATCTCAGGGAGCAGGGCGGCAGGGCTCTCCCTTGGGGCCACCACCGCTTTCTCCGAGGGATCGCCTCCAAAGAGCGACTGCTGAGCCTTGTGGAACCTCTCCTCGAGGGAGGCGAGGGTGCTGCGCTCCATGGTGGCTGCTTCTCTGGACTCGGCAAGGGACGCCTGGGCCGCCTCCGCCTCCTCCTTCAGCTTCGCCAGGCAGCCACACTCCACAGCCTTTTCTAGGGCTGCCTCCTTCATATCAGCATCGTGATCGGCAACGGCAGCCTCCTGGGCCTTCAGCTTCTCCACTCGCTCCTGGAGCTGGCTGGCCTGGGAGGCCTGTTGATCCTGAAAAGCCTTCAGCTCGGCCTCCATCGTGTGGCACCGATCCTCGGCTTGCTTGGCCTCCTTTCGCGCCAAGTCACGCTCGGCAGCAGCCACTCCAAACACCTTCTATGCCTCCTCCACAGAGCTCCACGCTGCTCGGACAAACGCGTCGGCCTGGAGCTGTCTAGAGAGATGCCCAGAGCGCTAGCGCTGCTTGGCGCGATGCAGGCCACAGAAGTTCACCTTGTAGAAGGTTCAGTGCTACTTGAGCCTCTTCCAGGGCTCCGGAGGCGGCGGGAGCGCCATCGCCCAGCTGCGCACTAGGTGGGAGAGGAGACGTTCTCGGCACACCAAGGTAGGAGAAGCTACAGCAGCAGGAAGTACTGGGGGCTCCGGAGGCCTGGCGACATCAGCAGCCACAGTAAGGATGGGTGTTGAAGGGGTCCGCCCTGCTAAGGACGCCAACACTTGCAGAGGACGGGCTTCCGCGCCCCGAGAAGACGATGTCGCCGCTGGGGCTGTGGGGGCCGCAACGCTCTTCTTTGCGAGGGCTGTGGTGGCCACCTCGACGCACTCGACCACGGCAACTCCAGCACCCTCCTTCTTCTTCTTCGACGACTGTTGCCTAACAATGGATGAAGACACTAAGCATCACATCAGGAATCAAGAACGAGGCCAAGGGAAAACACTCACTGGTCAGAGAAGAAGTAGTTCCTCTTGAGGCCCAACAACGGGGGCTTCAACGGGGCAGTCGGAGCCGCTCTTGGGAGCAGGAGAGCATGCGGTCAGCACCACTCGGGATGCCACTGGCGAAGGCGGGGCACTGGTCGGAGGAGTCCTGCCCTTCTTCATGGCCAATCGCTTGGGTTGCTTCGAAGAGGCTGCCCCGGATCTCGTGGTGACCCCGGAGGGGAAAGCTAGCTCCACCACCGGAGGTGCGTCATCGTCATCATCATCAGGGAAGTTACGGAGGAGCTCCCTTTGCCTCGGGGCAGAGGATTCCCCATTGCCCTCCTCCTCGGTGGCCTCAGAGGAACGGTCGCCGGAGGATAGGTTCACCAAGGAGGCGGGCGGGAGGGGAGGCACCGTCAGCACGGGCCCGAACTCGTCGAAGACTGACATGGCGGTGGCAATCTCCTTTCCATCAACTCGGCAATACAGTGGGAACCATTCCTCCGGAGGACCGCTCGGTTCCCTTCCAGTCAAGTAAAGCGACACCTTGCTCAGCTCCTCCTCAGGAAGGGAGTCTTGGCGCAGGCGGATCTTGTCATCGGCGCCCCCAAGCTTCCACAAGGGGCCGGAGCGATCCTGGAACGGCGCTAGGCGCTGCATCAGGAACTCCTTAACGATCATGGCCCTCGTCAGCTTCTCATTCTTCAGGTTGTCCTCCACCTTCTTCATCAATGGCTTTAGGGAAGGGTCAGTGATTTTCTCAGACAACCACCCCTTCTTGGAGGAGGGGAGCTCGGTTGGCTGCTCCAGCAGGTCACGGGAGCACTTGGCATCCATTAGGACCCACCTCTTCAAGGCATCCGCCACCTTCTTCCCGGTGCTGGAGATCGCGTTGCCGCCCCGAGCCGCAACAAAGCCGACGCACCCTGCGGGCCAGTCGCCAGTCATGCGGAGGAAGATGAAGTGGCGGAGCATGGCGATGGAGGGCGTCACCCCCACGAACGCCTCGCAGTAGAAGGCGCGGATGGACAAGAGAAGGATGGAATTGGGATGGATGTGGAGAGCATGGAGGCCGTAATGGAGGAGAACAGCGTAGAAGAAGCGGGAGAATGGGGGCACCAGCCCCGAGCAGATGCTATGCAAGAAGAAAGGATAGAAGGTACTGTTCGTGGGTTTCGGCGTGGCGGCGGCGACCCGGAGCGCAGTCTCACCCACTTGTTGTCCTCGCTCGTCGTTAGGAGAAGCGCGGTCTGGAATTTCTCCTCGGTGACAGAGCGCATGGTCAGCACCGGCTGATACCAGGCGGGGCCGACATCCGGGGCTAGAGCCTTAGTCTTCTCAGCAGCCATTTGGCGAATGATTGGAGGAGAGAATCGACAGATCTGGTGAGTTCTTTCGGTGTTGGGAGAAGGGGATCTGGAGCAAGATGAAGGAAAGGCAATGAAATCGTGACAGCAGATGGCAACCCTTTTGTCAGATGGAAATAGTTGCCGAGGCAGCATGGGGAAGTGGAGACGCCCACGTCCCATCAATCTCCATGCGTCATCAAGGCCGCAGGCGGTTAGGGCCCGCGGCACTCCGCACTTGCCCTTTGGCTTCGCCTAGAAGCCAAGTCCGAGCGCGCCTTGGGCCCGAGGCTACTCTGTCGGCGTTCGGATATGGGGTATCGGACTTGCACCGCAGCGACCTTTGCGTGGCTCCATCAATGGCACGATGCGTCCCGCTTGACATCAACGAGTCAAGACCCTCACGAGGGGCCAAGCCTCGCAAAGCGGATGACACCAAGACCCCCGAGGGAATGCGCCTCCTTAGGCTGGCTCCCGAGGGGTGGAGAGTTCTATGCAGGGTGCACCTCACGAGGCACGGCTGTCGTGAGCCATCACGACCAAGGCCAGGCGGGCGCCAGCAGGTGCAGAGCGCCAGTTTCCTCTTTGGTGCAAGGGAGGCAAGCCGTAGGTGCGGAGTCCCGAGGAATCAGCCAAAGGTTTCCATTCTGGTGCAACAAGACCAGGACCACCTGGACGGCAAGACGGAGGACGTCACCGAGCCCACCGCAGCATCATGGCTAGAGGCTTTTCATAGGCAAAGACCACTTTAGTCGGGATAGGCTGTACCACTTGTCCCCTTTCAAATCCGGCCGTTGTGGGATCCCTTCCTGCCAACATTTGGGAAGATGACCAAAGCCACTATAAATAGGATTTAGCCACCACCATAGAAGGGGGGATCTGGTCGAATCGGATCCACTCTCACCCGACCACCTCACCAGCTCTCTTGAGATCTAGAACACCTCACTTCCTGATGCTAGTTCATCCACTGTACTAGTTCATCCTCAGCCCTTCGAGGCAATCAACCAAAAACGCTGGAGTAGGGTATTGCACCGCAAGGTGGCCCGACCCAGGATATACTTATGTGTCTATTTGTCTCTTTGAGCCTAATGCACTAGGCTTAGGAGGATTGCCAGTAGGCAGGCTGGATAGGTTGAGATCTCCACACGCACCCCAGAGTTTGAACCTTTAAGGGTTTGCGGAACCCGTAATCCGACATCCACTTCCCCATGCTACCTCTACAACCGTTCGACTTGACGAGTCAATGCTGCATGCAGAAGATCATCATGACGCGAGGTCGTGGAGGCCGGCGGCTGGCCTCTCTCCGGCTATAAATGAGGGGAGGGGCAGAGCCCCCCACGCTCATCTCTTCCCCCATCTTCTCACTACCCGTTTCTTCTCCTTCTCCATCTTGCGGCTCCTCCCATGGCGCCGATCAGGAGGTTTCTGTGGCTGAAAAAGGAAAGGCCCCTCAGGAGGGGCCTGATCCTCTTCCGCTGAAGAAGCGGTTCTGCCTTCCCACAATGCTGGCGTGAGGTAGGAGGTGAACAGGCCTTGGCAATCAAAGCCTCCGCCCAGCTTTCCCCTTGCTCTGTACGTCCACGCACGGGATGATGTCATGCGCTGTCGAGCAATCCCAGGCGGTGAAGGATGAGCCGCCGTCGCCCTGCCTGCCGAGCCACGGACCCACGCCTAGGGTAGCTTGCGCGAGTTTGTGGTGTGGGCCGTGATACCGCCCGACTCGTGGATCCGGCTCCCGATGTTCTTCACCGATGAGCTACCACCAAGGGGGCCATTTGGGCTGTGGCTGCAGCACGCCGGGTGCTGTAGCGTAGCCACCGGGGCTGAGGTCGAGGTGGTGCCCCCTGGCGATGTCTTCATGACTCGTGGATGGGGCAAGGTCGCTCGATCCTGCCGTACAGAGGGGGATCTCGCAATCCACTTTGAGTACGACGGCGCCTCCACCCTATTCTTCAAGGTCTTCGAGAAGGAGGGCTGGCGGCTGGAGTGCTGCCCCAAACGAAGCAGCCCGCAGGACGCGACCGAGGGCGCTAGACATGCTTCCGTCCCCGTCAGCACCTCCTCCGGCACCATAGATGACTCTCGGGAATCCAGCGATTCTCCTGATACCAACGAATCTCCGGAGTCCAGTGACGATAGCTACGTGCCGCCAAGTTCTCGCCGCGGTCGGAGCACGGCAGAGCCTGCCGCTCGGCATCGTCGGTGATGCGCACTAGCCTAGCCCGAGCCTTTGTTCATTTGCTTCCCAGCGCGGAATTAGGACTATCCCTACGGGGCATGTAAGGATCGAAATGTTTTAATTCCAGCGTCGTTCTTTTAGTTTTATCATGAAATCACGTATCCCAATCTGGCGTGATTCTCCCTTTCTTCCCCTTAAGTAGCATAGCGCTCTACACCAGCGGGACCTAGTCCCCAGGTAGGCTACAACCGTCGCTGGTATGCCAAGTTGCGATGCCGTGGTCAAGGCTAGGAGGTGAGCGGTGAGAGGTCCCCCTTGGCGTGCAAGCAGCTCCCCAAGAAATGGAAAGGGGAGTGAAACTGCTAGAGTGGGAGTGCGAGACTTGGGTGAGCGGGTTGCGAGGCTTATATCATGGCGCGTGCGACTTATGTTTTAGCAGGCTCGTTGTGATTCCCCTGGGTGGTATCCGTTCATGCTTCCGTGGTAGCGTCATTAGGCGGGGCCCGTGACACTCATCCCCCTTCCTCGCTTGCCTAGGTGCTCTACATCCTTGGGTCCCGGCTCTCGAGCAGGCTCAGCCACCGCTGGTATGCCAGGTCACGATGCCGTGGTCAAGGCTAGGGGGTGAGGGCTAGATACCCAGTAGGAGCTCCTGAGGCGCGATGCTCAGGTGCCCCCCTTTAACGTGCAAGCGACTCGCCGGGTAAGGTGGTGACCGCCGGGGCCTTCCCATAGATTGGCATCAGGTGAACCTGCGTGTTAACTCTGAAGAGATTGGAATTCCCTATGGCGCTGACTGCCTGTCCTTGGACGTTTCGCAGGAAGAAGAAAGCATCGGGGACCTAATGAGGTGGCGTGCGCGAGGCGGGCCGCGAGCCAAAGCTCGGTCCTCGGGTTTATCAGCGTTGCAGGGACGGACCCGAGCACGAGCGTCGCGCCTGTGTGAGTAGCCCCCGTTGCGGGATGAGCAAAGGACAAGCCAACAATGTTGGGAGACCGCGAGGCGGATAGGATTCGAAGCAAGCAGGTGATGACCATTGATAAGCTCATGAGAGATGGTTAAGTAATTCTGATGAATGCAAAAGGATACAAGTCGCAGGGACACACCCACATGACTTGAGGTCATGCATCCCGAGGGGCGCCCCCAAACTGAACGAACTAAAAAGATGTCACTTGGCACCGTTGCTGAAGAGATGTCAGGGTAGTAGAAGATGCGTCGTTCCTCATGAGCCGCCTTGGCCCTGAGCCTCGGGTGGCTCCGGGGGCCTGGGGGGCTCCTCAAGATGCATCTCCATCTCCGCCAGGATCGCTTGGTACCTAGCCTCTCGAGCCGCCAGGACGTCCCGCATGCGGTGCCGGAATGCGACAGCCGCGCTCGGCAGGCCGAAGGGCATGCAAACGTAGATGTGAGGGGGACCCTCGCATCGGCCGACACGGGACGGCCAGAAGAGCTGCCAAGATGCGACCCTGTTGAGCCACAGGATGTCAATGTGAGCCAGGAACTCTTTACCCTCTCCGAGCGATGAGCGCGCCCGTGATGGCGGCGATCGCCCTGCAGAAGCCTTGCCTCTTGAATCTCCTTGACTGCCTTGCTGATGAACTCCTGAACGCCTGGCACCTCACGCCCTGCGCCTTCTCCTGGGAAGCATGCGCTAAAGCATGCCTCCACATGGTGCCCGAGTGCCTCCCTTATGACATCGGCTAGGTTTGACGCCCTCCAGAGGAGAGCCCCCAAGCCCAGCCAGAGGGGGGCTCCAGGCGCGCTTTCTTATGCAATAGGTGAAGGCGCCCCATCCAGGGATGCAAGGCTCAGCGTGGCGCTGTCGGGCGATGCCTCCTCATGAGACCTCTTGCCCAGCTGCATCTTCTTCATCTTGGGGGCGACCTCAAGAGGGAGGACACCGCCCTCGTCTTCAGGGCTCTCGACTACTGCAGCCTGGTAGGCGTGCTCGAGGGAGCACACCGCATCCTTTTCCTCGCAGGCGACTATGATGATGCTGCCTCTCCCTGGCATCTTGAGGACATTGTAGCCATGGTGCGTTGCCACTATGAACTTGGCCAGTGCCGGGTACCCGAGGATGGCATTGTATGGCAAACGAATGTCGGTGACATCGAAATCGATGAGCTCGATGTGGTAGTTTTCACGCTTGCCAAAGGAGACAGGGAGGCGGACCTGCCCTATCGGGTGCGTGGAACCGTCGGTCACTCCTGAGAATGGCTTGGTAGGCTAAAGCTAGTGATATGGCACTTTGAGCCTGTTGAACGTCTGGACAGAGAGAATATTGAGCCCTACTCCACCATCAATGAAGGTCTTGGTGATAACTACATTGCTGATGATGGGCGAGCAGAGCATTGGGAGCGCGCCGGCAGTGGCCGCGCACTTGAGTTGACCGGAGGAGTTGAAGGTGATTGTGTATTTGGACCACCTGAGCGGGTATGTTCCCTCGAGCTTGGGGAGCGCTGCGTTCACCTCGCGCGCGAACTGCTTGAAGATGCGATGAGAGGCTAGTGCCTGAGAGCCGCCCAGGATGCAGGCGATGGCTCAAGGCTCCTAGAAGCTCCGAGGCCCCTCGTCATGGTGATGATCTTCGTTCCTTCTTGGTGGTGGAAGCAGTGGAGGAAGACCGGCATTGCCTTGACGCCGATCCTCGCAAGGCTAGTCCCTCCGGGCACCCTTGCGAGGCTGGCCCTGCCAGCGGTCCCCCCGAGGCTGGTCGCGCTACTCTTGGCGATGGTCGTAGCCGTCCCAGCGTCCTCCACCTCGAATGCCTCCGCGATGGATTTCGGCTTCCGCAAACCCATGATAGGTTTGAACTCTGGGGTGCGTGCAGAGATCTCAACCTACCCAGCCCACCTACACGCGATCACCTAAGCTTAGTGCGTCAAGCTCAAAGGGAGAGAGAGACACAGTAGTTTATCCTAGTTCGGGCCACCTGAGCGGCCCTGTTACCTCGAGCTTGGGGAGTACTGCGGTCACCTCGCACGCGAACGGATTGAAGACGCAGTGAGAGGCTGGGGCCTGAGAGCTACCCATGATGCAGGCGATGGCTTGAGGCTCCTGGAAGCCCCCAGCCCCCTCGTCCTGGTGATGATCTTCGTTCCTTCTTGGTGGTGGAGGTAGTGGAGGAAGACTGGTGTTGCCCTGAGGCCGATCCTCGCGAGGCTGGTCCCTCCAGGCACCCTTGCGAGGCTGGCCCTGCCAGCGGTCCTCCCGAGGCTGGTCGTGCCACTCCTGACGATGGTCGCGGTCGTCCTAGCTTGCTCCCCCTCGGCTACCTCCGTGACCGTAGCCTCGATCATTGCGCTCGGGGCGTCGGCCGAGGCGTCCGCCGCGGAGGGCCCTGAGCTCCTGGCAGTCGTTGGTGTTGTGGCTATGGACATCGTGGAAGATGTAGAACAGTTGAATGCTCTTGGATGACTTAGGGTGATCGCAGCCACGCATCATCTCCGGCTCGGCTGCAAGCACAGCTAGCCCCTTGTGCTTCATGTCCTTGGCCTTGGTCTTCTTGTCTTCTGGGTCAGCATCTGGGAGCTCGAGGAGGGAGAGGCGTCCCTCCTTAGCCCTTGTGCACTTTCTCGCCATGTTGAACATTTCCAGGGCTGTGTAGAGCTTCTGATGGATGGCGAGCTCCTCCTTCATCTTGACGTCCTGGCTACCATCAGTGAACGCTGAAATGATGGCCTCGCCTAACACCTTGGGGATCTTGAGGCGAACGTTGTTGAAGCGCTGGTTGTACTTCTGCAGGGTTTCCCCTAGCTGCTGCTTGATGCGTCGTAGGTCACCCGCAGCTGGCGGGCGGTCGCGAGTGCCCTGGAAGTTGGCGATGAAGCGGTCGCGCATCTCATCCCAGGAGGAGATAGATCCCAAGGGGAGATTCAGGAGACAGGAGCGTGCGCCATCCTTCAGGGCCATAGGGAACCAGTTCGCCATGATCTTCTCGTCGCCGCTAGCCTCCTTGATGGTTAGCTCGTAGAGCTGCAGGAACTCGGCGGGGGTCGGCGGTGCCGTCGTAGCGTGGGGGCAGATCAGGCTTGAACTTGCTCGGCCAGATGACGTTGCGAAGCTCTGGGGTGAATGTGTGGCACCCTGATGTGGTCACGGGAGCCCGTCGAGGAGGTGGAGCTTGGTCTTGATGCTCGTGTGCCACCACCATCACGGGCGGCACACGGTCTTGACGTGGAGGTGCTGGAAGCGCACGTGCATCTTCTTGGGGCCGCTACACCACTTGGCAGCTAGCCTCTTCGCGCAGGCGCCTGGCGTGTCGGGTCGCGCCGTGGTGCCACCCGCCTTGGTTCGACGGTGGCGCCCTGGCTAGAGGTGGTGGAGGTGCCCAGTGAGCCATGTTGCCCATGGCAGGCGGCTGCTGAGGCAGTGAGTGGGCCGATGCAGTGGAGTCTCCGGCGGCGCTGATGAGCTCGGTGATGCGCTCGAGCCACTCCTTGTAGAAGTCATCTACTGGGTGGTAGAGAAGGAGCTCCCGCGCCATGAGCAGAGAAGCTCGCATGTTCGCCAGGCCGCGACGCGCGTGGGAGGACGAATTGGCCGGGGTCAGTGATGGAGTGGCGGTGTGCACGTCACGGTGCACCAAGGGGTGCAGCAATGAAGCTTGTTGCTCCTAGCCGGAAGGGCCCGTGGCGGCGTTGGCTGCTGGTGACGGAGGACGACGAGGACATCCGTCGCCCGCCGGAGCAGTCTAAGCGACGCGGGCGGCAACCGCGACCCAATGCTTAGCGCGAGCCCGACGTGCGTTAACCATGGAAGTGTCGGAGTAGCAGTGGATCGATCGACGGAAGAGAGGATCCGACGCACCCCTACCTGGCACGCGAAATGTCAAATTTCGGGTTTCGCAAACCCTTGATAGGTTTGAACTCTGGGGTGCATGCAGAGATCTCAACCTACCCAGCCCGCCTACTCGCGATCCTCTAAGCTTAGCACATCGAGCTCAAAGGGACAGAGAAACACAATAGTTTATCCCGGTTCAGGCCACCTTGTGGTGTAATACCCTACTCCAGCGTTTTGATGGATTGCCTCGAGGGGCTGAGGATGAACTAGTACAGTGGATGAACTAGCCTCAGGAGGTGAGGTGTTCTTGAGCTCAGGAGAGGTGGTGAGGTGGTTGGGTGAGAAAGGATCATATCCCTGTTCTACTCTTTCTCTCTTTATCCGTCCCTTTACCCCTTCTATGGTGGTGGCTAAGTCCTATTTATAGTGGCCTTGGTCCTCTTCCCAAATGTTGGCGGGAAGGGATCCCAGAACTGCCAGATTTGAAGGGGGATAGGAAGTACATCCTATCCTAACTAAAGAGGTCTTCTGCTGCGAAAAGCCTCTAGTCATGACACTGCGATCGGCTCGTCGATGACCTCTGTCCTGCCGTCCTGGCAGTCCTGGTCTCGTTGCACCGGAGTGGAAACCCTTGGCTGATTCCTTGGGACTCCACGCCTGCTGCTTGCCTCCTTTGCACCAAAGAGGAAACTGGTACTCTGCGCCTGCTAGCCCGCTTGGCGCCAGCCTATCCTTGGTCGTCATGGCTTACGTCAGCTGAGCCTCGTGAGGTGCACCTTGCATAGAACTCTCTGCCCCTCGGGAGCCAGCCTGAGGAGGCCGATCCCTTTGGAGGACTTGGCGCCATCCGCCTCGCGAGGCTTGGCCCCTTGCGAGGGTCTGAGTTGTTGATGCCGAAGCTGGGCCGTACCAGGCCATCGATGGAGCCATGCAGTGGGCTGCAGGCAGGCAAGTCTAGGTACCCCCATATCTAGAACACCGACAGAACAGAAGGAGGAGTTGGGGAAGCTCCACATCGAGCACCCGGCTGCTGTCAAGGTACGTAATGCGACCGTGGAACAGATGATGAAGGCTCGTGTTGAGAAATCCCGCGTCATGGATAGAATGAAGAAGAGAGCTGAGGAGACACGCAAGGAGATGGAGGTCGTGAATGCGATGAAGAAACAGTTATGACTCTGCGGCCAGCAGCCCATCCTGTACTAGTAGAGAGCAGCGCCCCAGACTTGTGTGTGCGTCTTCCTTCTTTTTTTTTTGGGGTGATAACCTTCCTTCTTATTTTGCTCATGTGTTTATTCTTTTTCTTCGGGTGTTTCACCGCACGTGTAACGTTCTCTGTGAGGCATGAATAGAACAATGCTAACGATGAGCGGCGTCGTGGGATCGATGACTAGAAAATAAGGTCATTTTTATCACCATATCTCACTGGGCTGCCATGTTTCGTGCTCCTCTGTCATACTAGTACTCCAGTGGAAAACTTTAGTATACCGCACGGTTCTTTGCTCCTCCTCTGGTCATCCGCAACATTTATAAGAGCAGTCAAATCACAAGGCCCCGCCTTCTAGCATTAATGAACCATCAAATTACAAAGGCCCTCGCCTCTCGTGAAACCGACCAAGCGAGACTGCCCCGCCCTCTAGCTTTTTATAAAATGTATACTTTTGTACAGTAGTAGTATCGATGGATTGCGCCATGGAGCAAAACTAACAAGATGAAAATAAAAAAAGGTGATACATATAGAGAGCGCTCGTCGCCAAATTATGCATATTGTACTATTAAAAAAGCTAGTACGTGCTTAGATGGGGTGCTAAATTCTATTAAAGAAATTTGCATACCTATTTAATTCTTGGGTTTTTATTATTTATGCCACTAGTTCTGTCTCACTACTCAGTTTTGCCATTAGAAGTTACAACTACTCAAATATGCCATCGATCCGTGAGATGCTTGCTCAAAAATGCCATTAGACATTGTTATTTTCACGTCAGACCCGCTGACCACGTTATATGACAAAAATAAGGCTAGACCCACATGTTGATTCTCTCTATCTCACAATGATAAGTGTGGCCCCGCTTGTCAGGAGTAACCAAGCGAATAATTTTACAGGAAAATGAGAACGCCGTTGGGATCAAGTAGGCCCCACACTTTATTGTACTGTAGTGAGATAGAGGGAGAGCTGGCATGTTGGTCCATATGTATTTACTATGTCATTATAACATGGCAAAAGAGATTCGAGTCACAATAATGGTTTCCAGCACACACACCCCTCAAATAAAACTAAGCACCCTGAAATTCTTTGACAACTAAACTGTCGGCTATATGATGTTGGCTATATATATTGTACGTATATAATGTGAGCAAATGAGTGGTATTACTACCAACTACAAGATGAACTATAAGAAATACTAGTATGTACGTACTGAAGATTTAAAGTAACAAGAAGGAACATAATATAGTTGTATTGGGGGCTCAGCACAACACACCCCTCAAATAAAACGAAGCACCCTGAAATTAAACTAAGCAACTAATCTGGTAGACACTGCATTACAACCACCATGAGCAACTACATGGCCACCTTACTCGGACTCCTCGTCCACGTGCTCGACTTCGTCCTTGTCCCTCTTCCTCTTGGCCGATACTTCTTTGCTTGAACCACACACTTGGCTCTCACTCTTCATCCAACTCTTGTAGATATTGAAACAAAGGTACACATCCATTGCAGCACAATTGATGTGCTCTCTATCTAGTACATTCCACTCCCACGCACAATGAAACTTGTACAGAGGTTTCATCAGTTTACCGTACGAAGGATCAACCATGGCTGCTGCCAGGGTCAGCATTGCAGGCCGACGGGAGGATACCAGAACATTCCTCTAGAGGTCGAAGGGCTGGCCTACAATGAGGCCTATCCAACCCAGGACTTCATTGCCATTCGTAACGTCTATAGAAACGAATTTGACTAGGCCGCCCGTGAGGAAGTTCTTAAATGCCTCGCACTAAACATCGGCATGGCATATGTGGTTGACCAAGCACAACTTACGCACACAAACCTAGATCATGACGGGCTTCTTCTTCTCTTCCTCCTTTAGATTCTTCTCTTTTCGCAGGACTGTGGTGTGCTCAACATCTAGCCCAGCGACCCACTCTGCCTTTGAGTTTTCGAACATGCGTCTAAAGCGAGCAAGGCATCCTTTCACCGTCGCGGAAGAACGGGTGTAGATGACATCGAACTCATCGCCGGTGATGATTCTAACCTTGTACTCACTGCCGATCATGGAGATTTGGGAGGCCATGGATTGGGAGGAGGGTTAGGATTAGTGGAACTGCTATAATGTGAAAGGACATGACGACTAGGAGCAAACTGCCATAATGTTAAAGGACGACCGAGGACGAGTAGGAGCAAACTACTAGTGGTTTTCCGATTGTAAAAATGCTGAGTGAGGCGTGCGAACGACAGGCCTTCCATGCTCCCATGATACGGGCTTCCGAGAGCCCTTGGATCTGAGATCAAACGTTTGCATGGCGTGATTCTAGACCTATGGGTGAATAACCTATCCTGGAGGGTTATTCTGTAAATTCAGCAACTTAGCATGTGGTCGTTCGATCTCAGATCCAAGGGCTATCAGCAGCCCATATCATGGTTGCGCCTACCAAGACCGTCACCTCGCTCACGCAATCGCGCCCTTGGAGATTTCAGAGGGCTATAAATGAGCATTTTTTGGCCTACTTCGCATGCATGAAACTACTTACTCCGTCCAGGTGTGTTAGGCTATCTAATGCTGGCATGTCTTTCATAGTCATCACTTAGTCACTCATACAACAAGGTTTGCTGTACGGTTGGCTATAAGAGCAATTTTTTTTACTTCTCTCTATCTCTTTCTTCGTACTCCCTCTGTTTCAGTTTACAAGTCCTACACGTATACCTAGGTTGTCAATTTTATCACCGTAATATAAACTATATAACACAAAAATTATATAATTTGAAAATAGAACGTTTGAAATTTATAATTACATTTTTTTGTAATAATTTATATGACTTCCATAAGGTTGGTCAAATTGACGACCTATGGGTCTGCGCACGCCTTGTAAACTGACAGAGAGGGAGTAGTATTTATTGCATTTGCCAAAAGGAGTACACAGTACTTGCCACCTGTATACCTTGGAGGTTGTCAGGAATCAGGAGACCCACGCCAGCCGTAGCGCCGTAGTTAAAATGATAATGAGAAGTCAAATCACAGGGCCCCAACTATCGAGATGTAACTCGCCGTCAAATCACACAACCCTACGTTTGCAGCAGCCTACTCCCTCATCTTCTCGCCTCTCTATCAAACCAACTAGGCAGTACTGCGCCGCCTACCACGCGGGAAAAGCCCTGCCCTCGACTTTTAAATATAATTTTGTATCCATGGATTGCGCCCATGGAGCAAAGCCTCAAGAAAACTTCGGCACATATGTATACAGGACGCCCGTCGCATTCGCGTCGCACCCCAGACAATCGGTCGGTCGGTCTGGCACGCCGCTCTTCGATAATATAATTTTGTATCCATGTTATATGTTGCAGAAATAATATAATTTGAAAGTACTTTCAGATACGAAATGACCTATACAATTTTTGGTGACATGCATTCACATTTTGCTTCAAATATAGTACGTGGTCAAACTTTGACCCAAAATACGCAAAACAAAAAAATACATCCAAGACCAGTGCCGCTCCTCTCCTCTTTAACCAACGCCGCTCCTCTCAGGTTCCATTTCAAATCCAGTGTTGCTCCTCTCCTCTTCCATTTCAAAATCACCGCCGCTCCTCTCCTGTTCGAATCCAAAACTAGCGCCGCCCCTCTCCTCTTCCATTTCAAAACCACCACCGATCCTCTCCTGTTCTAGTCCAAAACTAGCGCAGCTCCTCTCCTCTTCCATTCAAAAACCACCAGCAAGTGAAGGTGCTACGGAGAAGTAGATCGATGGAGGAGTACAACCGATACGTGTGGCTCTTAGGCGGCGACCCTGTGAAGGTAGCTAGGATGTTGGAGATATAGTCTTGGTTTGACAACCTGGAGCAATTAGCAGCAACGGCAAAAGCGATGGCCCAATATCCAGAAATAAACGAAAAGGAGGCGATACACCGACAGGGAGTCGCGCTGGACTCCATAGAGCTGCTCCTCTGGGCCATGGAGCAAAAAGATTCACCAGATCCGACCGTGAGACTGTGGTGTTGGGAGTATCGATCGAAGATGGAGCATCCACCCGAGATTGAAGGATCGAGCATCTACATTGTGCTGTTTGTGAGTGTGCTGTGGCAGAACGAGCTGGTGGAGTCTTCGTCGACCGAAACCAATTGGAGGAGGAGAAAAATAGTTGGCGCAATGACGCTTCCCCGCCATCCTCTCCCTCGCCATTCACCTCGTCCCACGGGGTAGCTGTCTGCCCCCAAATAGTCTAAGGAGCAGCTTAGGGTTGTCAGTATTTGCAGGTTATGTTTTGTCTTTCAGATTTGAGAGTAATTTCATATATGGATGTCTTTTGAATTTCAGATTTGCACTTTTGAACATATGAAGTATTTTATGAATTCTAGAGATCTATTTTTAGCACATCAAGAAATGTAGTTTCATATAGAAGTGTAGACAATGTGATTCTCAGAGAAGAAACTGCAAGTTTCAGTTTCAGATAAGAAACTGCAAGTTTCAGAGACAGAGCGTTTATATTAACACGCCCTTTTCAAACAGGGATAACGTCATGTTGGAAGTTTTATTCATGGTCGAAAATGGAACTACCAGCCAGTTAACATCATGATAATCAACATTCATGCATGGCACAACTTCATATGGTGCACAGTCAAAAATATATGCTATTTTCAAAATTCCCACACAATGTCGAGTGTGCGAAAAATAGAGAAAACGAGGGACAAAGTTTTGGCAAGTGTTGGACATGGTGTGCCTAGATGATATTGGGGACCCACATGTCAAGAATGGCAGAGGCAAAAAATAGCCCGGCAGGTAGTGAATTGTCAGGAGGAGCTTAGGGTTGTTAGTATTTGCAGGTTGTGAATTGTGTTTTATGTTTTGTATTTTGTGAGTACTTTCAGATATGAATGTCTTTTGAATTTCAGATTTGCAGTACTGAGCATATGTAGAATTTCATGAATTCTAGAGATCTATTTTTAGCACTTAAAAACATGTAATTTCACATAAAAGTGGAGATAATGTGATTCTCAGAGAAGAAACTACAAGTTTCAGTTTCAGATAAGAAAAAGCAAGCTTCAGAGGCAGAGCATTTATATTAACACACCCTTTTCAAACAGGGATGACATCACGTTGGAAGTTTTATTCGTGGGCAAAAATGGAACTACCAACCAGTTAACATCATGCTTGTTAGCATTCATGCATAGCACATCTTCATATGATGCACAGTCTAAAAGATATGCTTTTTCAAAATGCCCACATAATGTCAAGTGTGCAAAAAATAGAGAAAACCAGGGTTAAAATTTTGGCAAGTGTTGGACATGGTGTGCATAGATGACAATGGGGACCCACATGTCAAGAATGGAAGAGGCAAAAAATTTGGAGATATTTTCACTACATCAGGTGGAATTGAACCTGGGCGGAACAGCGATCGTGTAGTGTCACTTGGCCACTGGGCTAGTTCAGTTGTTTCGGTAGAGGTAAGGCACAACATCTACCATTACTGTAGCATGCCTTCCTCGGCTTCGGTGGTTCGTTCTCGTCCTCTGCCTTTGTGCGCTCGCTGCGGCGCCGCTATCTGACGTTGTGAACATGCTAAACAAACGAGAGGAATCTGGAGAGGACTGCACATGAAGAGGGGGACAGTCGGGACCCACCAGGTCTATGGTCGTACGCAAGCAAGTGCCTCATTGAAAAAAATACTTCCTCGTAATGCTATACTGACGTTGGGGCCCACGGGTTTTTCAACATAGTTAAAAAAAATTAGGTGCTTCAACGTAGTTACTAAAGGAGATAAATTTACAACGAAGCTGGGGAGCTGGCAGGCATCATTTATTATAAGTGGGCCAGCAAGTATCAGCTGGGTTGTGGGCTGCCCCATCTAGCCTTTATTTTTTGAGGTGTGCAGCCCACGACATGCCGGTTTGTATTTTCTTGAGGGCCGTCATGTATGGATGGGCTTATGGACCTGCCATCTTAGGTTTTATTTTTCCTGAAACATCCCCAGCCCAACTTATGTATTTTTTTGAAGAAAATGAAGATGTCTGTTTTAATTTTCTATATAAGAATAGGAATGACAGGTCCAACTTATGTTTCGCTTCTAACTATACTAAATATATTTATATTATTTTTTATGTTATTATATAATATTTTTATTGTCATCATACATTTAATGTATACTTATATATAAGAAAACAATATCCCACGTCTTATTAACTTATAAAAATGTTTTTTTAACAAAAGAATCCTGTATTTTTTTACATTAAGGCAACTAAAATCCTGGTAAATGCTTACAAAAGCCTGCTAACATTTAAGGACCAATGTAATAATAAAGCACTTATTATTTAAATATATTTAATACAAAATTCTCAGCCCATGATTATTTTTTGATAATATTGCTACGCCCAACCCAACATTATAATTAGAACCAGCCCAGCAAAATCATGTATTTCGAGAAAGTGCAAATGGGCTGTAATTTTTTAGGAAAATAATAAATGGGCCGCATGGACACTACATTATTTGTTCGGCCAACCTAGCAAATTCGTGTATTTCGAAAAATTGAAAATGGGCTGTAGTTTTTTAAAAAAGGGTCGCATGGACGCTGCATTATTTGTTCACCCAGCCCAGCAAATGGAATGTAATTCCAAAAAAAAGATCAAATGGACTATAAATTCTGAAAAAAATGGGTTGAATATTTGCCACATTTTTCGGAGGCAGAAATGTGGGCCAATAGGTCGAAGCCAACGCAAGTCGTTGCCAACTTAGTCAAAAAATGATTCTGACATTGACAGCCATTGGATTTACATCCAACGACCAACATATATCTTCAATCTCTCATCTTCTTCCTGCAGCACCGCCGGGACCACCTGCTCCTGCCTCCTGCTGCTAGCAGCTCTGCTTAGAATGCTTCGCTGTGAAGTGCTACCCCACCGCCGACCAGACCATCCTTCCACCCCTCCACACCTCCTGTTCTTCTCCATCAACTGCCGAACCACGCGGCACCAGAACCAATTAACCCTCGTACACCTCTCCGTCAGCGACTCCACTCCCGCGTCTTCCCATCTCTGGCTCATTGCTATCCGGGGCCTCGCTGTCGTTCACCACCTTGGATGCGCTTGGCGCGGTGTGGTTAACACACATAAAAATGAATAGTCCCCTGCTAGCTGGGACCCACCATGGTGGGAGGCTGACTTGTGGGCCTACTAACTTGACACGGACAGAGGGCTTTGTCAACTTAGTCAATATGAATGATACTAGCTCCAGTGACCGTATGATGTCCATCCAACGGCCGTAGTGCTTCTTCAACCTCTAGTATTCTTGCTCTAGCTGCCCAAACGAGCGTCGGTCGTGCCGCCTGCTACTGCCTCTGGTGGCCTGCTCTACTGCAGCGCAGGCCTGACCGCTCCACCCTGCTCCAACCTCTGGCCAAGTCATCCCTCTACTCACCCACAACCCCTGTTATTCTGTGGCGACATCAGCCTCACACCGCAGTCGAACCCGTCAACCCTCGTACTCCTCTGTGCGTGGGCATCCAATACCGCGTCTTCCCCGGCTCCGCATAATCCCCTTCCTAGGCCTCGCTATCGTCCAGTGCCTTGGTGCTCTCGGCACAGCGTGGTCAATGTGGTCAAGGAAATACTTCCATCGGAAGAGTACTATACGTGGAGAGGCTGACAGCTGGGTCCACGGCCACAGCAAGGAAGTGCAACCTTATTACGCGTAAAAATTTTTATTCCTCCACCTGACAGCAGGGACCCACCGGAAGGGCCTCTATATTTTGCGAAAAAAACGTTCCCCCACTGACAACTCGGACCCACCAGCTGTACCTTCGCACGCAAGGAAGTGTCTCCTTATTACGCACAAAAAAATGAAGACTCCCCCTGCTAGCTAGGACCCACCATAGTGGGAGGTTGACTTGTGGGCCAACTAAGTTCACACGGACGAAGGAATTTGTAAACTTAGTCAATATGAATGATTCTAGCTCCAGTGACCATACGATATCCATCCAACGGCCATAGTGCTTCTTCAACCTCTGGTCTTCTTGCTCTAGCCGCCCAAACCAGCACCGGTCCTGCCGCCTGCTCCTGCCTATGGTGGCCGGCTCTGCTGCCACGCATGCCTGACCGCACCACCCTACTCCTCTGGCCAGGCCATCCCTCTACTCACCCACAACCCCTGTTATCCTACGGCGACAGCTGCCTCACACCGCAGCCGAAACCGTCAACCCTCGTACTCCTCTCCGCATGGGCATCCACAACCGCGTCTTCCCCGGCTCCGCATAATCCCCTTCCTAGGCCTCGCTATCGTCTAGCGCCTTGGTGCTCTCGGCATAGCATGGTCAATGTGGTCAAGGAATGAGTTCCATCGGAAGATTACTGTACGTGGAGAGGCTGACAGCTGGGTCCATGGCCGCAGCAAGGAAGTGCAACCTTATTATGCGTAAAATAATTATTCCTCGACCTGACAGCAGGGAACCACCGGACGGGTCATCGTATTTCGTTTCCACCCTCAGAGCTAGGACCCACCAGCTACATCTTTGCACGCAAGGAAGTGTGGCCATATTACAGGCAAAAAAATGATTCCCACTAGCAATAACTTCGCACGCAAGCAAGTGCCTTCTTACCCTCCCTGACAGTCGGGACCCACCTGGTCGAAGCATACATAGCGTTGTCATTCTGGTCGTGAACGTGTACGTGCATAGTGGTCGATCGTTGTGTCTGCAGGCTGCAGCGATGAACCGTGGCCGAGTAAGGAAGGGCACGTGTCATAGTCGAGGCGCGGACGTAGCATGTCACACAGTCCCCTCAATATCATGTACACGTACGTATAGCCAGGGTGAAAAAAATAAATACAGCCATGTACGTACATACGGGCGGGGTCTCAAACGCCTACTCATGCATACATACAGCTAGGGCTCATGTACATGGAGAGGCAGTGGAGAGCAGCGATGGCGTCCTGTTCATTGGCAACCAACCGGCTCAAACTGCGTCGCCGTGTTCATCGGGAGGCAACGAAATGCGTCGTGTTCATCAGGAACCAATCGTCTTGGATGGAACACCGGAAACGGGGCCTGGCGTAAGGAAACAGCCTTTTGTTCAATCGCCTATGGTCGAAACGGGGTCATGTTCATCTAGCGGGGCTAGCGTACCGCAAAATAGAGGAAATGGACTTGTGTTTGAGCTCCTACGGTCGAAATGGGGTGCTGTTGATCGGGATGGGTGTGGCGTACCGCAAAACGAGGGAAACAGACTTCTCTTTGACCTCCTACGGTCGAAATGAGGGTCCTATTCATTGGCAGGGGTGTGGCATACCCCAAAACGGGACTCCACGGGCTATTGTTCATCCACTGTCTACTGCCTCGCTCCACCCTCCACGGGCTACTATTCAACCATCGTCGATCTCCTCCGGCCTCCACCTACGACTGTTCATCCACGACGTCTCCCTCCTGCCTCCACCAACTATTGTTCATCCATTGGCTCTTGTTCATCCAGCCTCCACCGGCTACTGTTCAGCCACCCCTCCATGTGCTACTGTTCATCCAGCCCTCCCCCTGCTACTGCTCAACAAGCCCTCCATGGGATCCTGTTCATCCACCCCGAACCGGCTCGATTGGGGTCCTATTCATCCTACAGCAATGGCCTCTACCCCCATGGGGTCCTATTCATCCAACCCCCACCAGGAACTGTTCATCCAACCCCCAACAACGCTCACTATTCATCAAGAGGCAGCAGGTCGATCGGCTTCAGTTAGCAGCAGTAGCGAAGGAATTGCTCGACCGGGTTCAGTTAACAGCCATGGATCAGTCGATAGCTTGGGTTCAGTAACGCGTAGCCAGTGCAATCGGTCAGGTTCAGTAGGTGAACGCCTTGCTCGGGTTCAATTAGAGCCCAACGCCTTGCACCCACGTGCGTACGTGTACGATAGAAACGCGCAAACCTCTGTGCATCGCACGACCCCGACAACCCGCCATAATCGGGAACGCCCCCCAAATTGTCCTCGCCCTCGCTTCTGCCATGATTTTTTCCGTCATGGACGGCCCAAAGAATGTCATGCAGGTGCGTCTCCGTCCCGTCCAGGATGAAAAGCCCATTTTCTGTCATGATTTTTTGTCATAGAAGTAGGAGCCCACCACATCAATGATGATACTGGGATTTGTCATAATTATCGTCATAGAAGTGTCATAAGTATGACAGAAAAAAATCGGTCGACCCAAAATGTCACGTATGTGTCTTTTTTTGGTAGTGATCTCACGTGATGATCGGACATGGGTTAGTTGATTTTGGATCATGTATCACTTAGACAACTTGAGGGATGTTGATTTAAGTGGGAGTTCATTAGTAATTTGATTATCTAAACTAAAATTTATCATGAACTTAGTCCTAATTGTCTTTGCAAATCCTGGCCTCGAAGTCATGTTGTTAGACAACGGCGAACCTACGAACTATGAAGAAGCTATGATGAGCCCAATTTCTGACAAATAGGTTGAGGCCATGAAATCTGAGATAGGAAAGTGTGGACTTTGCTGGACTTGCCTGATGATCGGCAAGCCATTGAGAGTAAATGGATCTTCAAGAGGAAGACAGATGTTGAAGGTAATAGCATTGTCTACAAAGCTCGACTTGTCGCAAAAGGTTTTCGACAAGTTCAAGGGGTTGACTATGATGAGACTTCCTCACCTGTAGCGATGCTTATGTCTATCAGAAACATGTTAGCAATTGCCGAATTTTATGATTATGAAATCTGGCAAATGGACGTCAAAACTGCATTCCTTAACGGGTTTCTTAAAGAAGAGTTGTATATGATGCAACCATAAGGTTTTATCGATCGTAAGGGTGCTAACAAAGTGTGCAATCTCCAACGATCCATCTATGGACTGGTGCAAGCATCTCAGAGTTGGAATATACGCTTTGATGAGGTGATCAAAGCATTTGGTTTTATACAGACTTATGATGAAGCCTGTATTTACAAGAAAGTGAGTGGGAGCTCTGTAGCATTTCTGTTATATGTGGATGACATATTGCTGATTGGAAATGATATAGAATTTCTGGATAGCATAAAAGGATATTAGAATATGAATTTTTCAATGGAAGACCATGGTGAAGCTGCTTACTTATTGGGCATCAAGATTTATAGGGATAGATCGGGACACTTAATTGGACTTTCACAAAGCACATACCTTGACAAAGTTCTGAAGAATTTCAATATGGACCAGTCAGAAAGGGTTCTTGCCTGTGTTGCAAGGTGTGAAATTGATTAAGACTCAAAGTCTGACCACGGCAGAAGATATAGAGAGAATGAAAGTCATTCCCTATGCCTCACCCATAGGTTCTATACTGTATGCCATGCTGTGTACCAGACCTGATGTGTGACTTGCCATAAGTTTGGCAAGGAGGTACCAAAGTAATCCATGAGTGGATCACTGGACAAAGGTCAAGAATATCCTAAAGTACCTGAAAAGGACCAGGGATATGTTTCTCCTTTATGGAAGTGAAAAAGAGCTCGTCGTAAAGGGTTACATTGATGCTAGCTTCAACACAGATCCGGATGACTCTAAGTTGCAAACCGGATACACATTTATATTGAATGGTGGAGCTGCCAGTTGCTACTTCTTGAGCTTGCATTAATTTTTTCCTCGAAGAGGAAAGAGTGATGCAACAAAGTAGAGATAACTATTTCCCTCAGTTAAGAACCAAGGTATCAATCCAGTAGGATGCACAAGCAAGTCCCAAGTATATGCACCTGCACAAACTAACAAACACTTGCACTCAACGCAAAAAAGGGGTTGTCAATCCCTTCATGGTCACTTGCAAGAGTGAGATCTAATAGAGATAGATACTAAAGATAAGTAAAAGGCAAAATAAAATAAATATAAATTACATCAAGGTATTTTTGGGTTTTTTGTTTTATAGATCTGAAAACATATGATAGAAAAAAGACTCGGGGGCCATAGGTTTGACTAGAGGCTTCTCTCTTGGGAAAACATACGATGGATATGCAAATTACTATTGAGCAATTGATAGAAAAGCGCAAAGTTATGACGATATATAAGGCAATAATCATGAATATATGCATCATGTCCATGACAAGTAGACCGACTCCTGCCTGCATCTACTACTATTACACTAGTAGAAAAGGGGGCAATGGTCCAGGCCGGTCCAGCCCATTAGTCCTGGTTCAATCCAGAACCGGGACCAATGGGGGCATTGGACCCGGTTCTTGAGCCCCGGGGCCGGCCGGGCCACGTGGGCCATTGGTCCCGGTTCTTCTGGACCTTTTGGTCCCGGTTGGAAGGACGAACCGGACCAATGGGCTCGCTCTGCCCACCACCATTGGTCCCGGTTGGGGGCACGAACCGGGACCAAAGGCCACCCTTTAGTCCCGGTTCAGGCCACCAACCGGGACCAATGGTTGTGCCTATATATACCCCCTGCTCGCGAGCAGAGCACTCCCAGTGCTCTGTTTTTCGTGGCCGGCAAGGGGAGAGCTTTGTGGTGCTCTAGCTCACCTCATATGCACATGAGGTGTTCGATGGAATGCCCGAGCCACACTACTTAAGCTTTCTCCCCTCCAAGCTCGACCGCCAAGCTCCATTTTCCTCAATATTTGTCTAGGTTTAGCGGCCCGTCACGCCCCGTCCCCATCTTCACCGTCGTCGATCACCCGCGCCGATCTCATCGCCGGCACCACCGTGGGGAGCCTCTTGTTCTTATCTTCTTTCTGAAAGGAAAAATATTCTTACTTGTATGTTTAGATAGATACTTGTATTATTTCCTTACTTTTATTATTGCATCTTATATAGTGCGATGGTTTTGGTATCTGCCCCCGTCGGCCCTCGTCCTGTCTATGATTCGGATGTGGTATATATTATCTTTTCATAACTATTGGTTCATTTATTGTTTATGACAATTATGCCGACCAACATGACATAGATTTTATTTATCTAGGAGGTTGTTGAACCGGAAATTCCAACCGACCCTATTGTCGAGAGGTTAAATTTAGTTGAAGAAGAAAACAATTTCTTGAAGGAAAAAAATAGAAAAATTGAGGAGGAGAAGATGATATTGGAGTTGCATGTTGCGGATGTCGCCGATGATCACAAGATCAAGATGGATGCAATGCGCTTGAAGATTAGAAAGATTAGAAAATATGCCATTCATACCGAGGCTTGGTATCATTATGCCGCTGGATCGGTTGTTACATTGGTTGCGATTATGATCGCATTTGTTTCGCATTGAAATGTTTTACATAGTTTCAAAGTATGGTTTAATTAATTTAGATGCTCTGCAGAGCTTTTATGTTGTTAGATGAGAACTATGTATGTACTTTGGTTTTAATGTGATGATGAACTTCTATTAATTTGGTCACTTCATTATATAATGCACGCAGATGAACCAGCAATGGATGTACGGTTCAAGACACACCTCCGAGTACATTAAGGCGTGCATGATTTTCTCAAGTGGCTGAGGCAAACAAGGTAATGGTTTTATGTGTTGTCCATGCCCTGTATGTGGGAATACGAAGTCTTACTCTGACCGGAAAATCCTCCACACCCACCTGCTTTACAAGGGTTTCATGCCACACTATAATGTTTGGACGAGCCACGGAGAAATAGGGGTTATGATGGAAGACGGCGAAGAAGAAGAGTACGATGACAACTATGTGCCCCCTGAATACGGTGATGCTCCTGAAGATCAAGAGGAACCAGACGATTTGCACGATGATGCTGCAACGGGCGAAGCTGCTGAAGATCAAGAGGAACCAGACGATGTGCCCGATGATGATGATCTCCGCCGAGTAGCTACTTAAAATATTGAAGAAGAAGCTTCCAAAGGATAACGAATTGCCCGATAGTACATACGCAGCAAAGAAGGTCGTATGCCCTCTAGGATTGGAGGTGCAGAAGATACATGCATGCCCTAATGATCGCATCCTCTATCGGTGCATACAAGGATCTGAACGCATGCCCGGTATGCGGTGCATTACTGATATAAGATCGACGAGATGACCTGGTGATGTTGATGGCGAGCCCCGGAAGAGGGTTCTGCGAAGGTGATGTGGTATGCTCCTATAATACCACGGTTGAAACGTCTGCTCGTAAACAGAGAGCATGCCAAGTTGATGCGATGGCACAAGGAGGACCGTAAGAAAGATGGGAAGTTGAGAGCACCACGACGGGTCGCAGATGGAGAAAAATTGAGAGAAAGTATCGGGATGAGTTTGCAAGTGAGCCAAGGAACGTATGGTTTGCTTTAAGCGCGGATGGCATTAATCCTTTCGGGGAGCAGAGCAGCAATCATAGTACCTGGCTCGTGACTCTATGTATGTATAACCTTCCTCCTTGGATGTGCATGAAGCGGAAGTTCATTATGATGCCAGTTCTCATCCAAGGCCCTAAGCAACTCGGCAATGACATTGATGTGTACCTAAGGCCATTAGTTGAAGAACTTTTACAGCTGTGGAATGGAAACGATGTATGCGACGTGGGATGAGCACAAACAGGAGGAATTTAACCTAAAGGCATTGCTGTTCATGACCATCAACGATTGGCCCGCTCTCAGTAACCTTTCAGGACAAACAAACAAGGGATACCACGCATGCACGCACTGTTTACTTGACACCGATAGTATATACCTGGCAAGCTGCAGGAAGAATGTGTACCTAGGCCATCGTCGATTTCATCCGACCAGCCATCAATGTCGAAAGAAAGGCAAGCATTTCAAAGGCGAGGCAGATCACCGAAAGAAGCTCGCCATGCGTACCGGTGATCACGTACATGCTATGGTCAATGATTTACATGTAATTTTGGAAAGGGTCCCGGCGGACTAGCTGTTCCGAGTGACGCTGGGGGACACGCACCCATGTGGAAGAAGAAATCTATATTTTGGGACCTACCCTACTGGAAAGACCTAGAGGTCCGCTCTTGATCAACGTGATGCACGGACGAAGAACCTTTGCGTGAACCTGCTAGGCTTCTTGGGCGTGTATGGGAAGACAAAAGATACAACCGAGGCACGGAGGACCTCGCAACGTTTGCACGAAAAAGACGGCATGCCTCCAAAGCAAGATGAAGGTCCCGCCACTATGCTCTTACCAAAGAAGAGAAGGAAATCTTCTTTGAATGCCTGCTTAGTATGAAGGTCCCGACGGCTTCTCGTCGAATATAAAAGGAATAATAAATATGGCAGAGAAAAGTTTCGAACCTAAAGTCTCATGATCGTCATGTGATTATGACGAATCGCTTCCGGTTGCATTGAGGGGCTTCTACCGAAAACGTCCGATTAGCCATTGTGAAGCTATGTGCATTCCTCAATGCAATATCTCGGAAGGTGATCGATCCGTAAATCATACCAAGGCTAAGGATTGATGTGGTGCAATGTCTTGTCGGGCTTTGAGCTGGTGTTCCCACCATCCTTCTTCAATATCATGACGCACGCCCTAGTTCATCTAGTTGACAAGATTGTCATTCGGGCCCCAGATTTCTACACAATATGTACCCCTTTGAGAGGTTCATGGAGTTCTAAAGAAATATGTCCAGAATCGCTAGGCCGAAGGAAGCATCTCCATGGGCCATCAAACAGAGGATGTCATCGGGTTTTGTGTTGACTTAATTCTCGGCCTTAAGAAGATAGGTCTCCCTAAATCGCGGTATGAGGGGAGACTGACCGAAAAGGCACGCTTGGAAAGGACTCAATAATATGCAGGGACGGATATTCTTGGTCTCAAGCCCACTACACAGCTTCTACGAACTCTACCTTGGTGACCCGTATGTCGATGAACACAAGAACGATCTGCGCCCAAACACCCGAGCAAAGGGACGATCGAATTACATGTGAACACATCAGACTTTCAGCAGCTTGGTTGGAAGCACGTGTCGAGGTGACAACACTGTTTGTGATGAGCTGTACTTGTTATCCAGGGACCATCTTTGACTTTATTGATTTGGAAAGGATACGAGATAAATGGGAATACATTTTACACGATCGACCAAGATCAAAAGAGCACCAACCAAAACAGCGGTGTCGCTTTGATGCAACAACCGAGAGGGAAAGGACACAGATTATGGTTGCATAGTGGACATATGGGAACTTGACTACGGACATGATTTTAAGGTCCCTTTGTTTAAGTGCAAATGGGTCAATCTGTCGAGAGGCGGGTGCAGTAGACCCACAAGACGGAATGACAACAAGGATCTGAAAAATCTTGGGTACAATCGACGAACCGCTCGTCCTAGCCAATGATGTGGCACAGGTTATCTATGTGAAGGACATGTCTACCGATCGAGAAAGAGAAAAGATAAGGAAGCTTAATACATCATACGATGAGCCAAAGCGCCACATAGTTCTTTCGTGAAAAAGGGACATCGTGGGAGTAGAGGACAAGATGACATGTCTCAAGATTATGAAAAGTTTCATGAAATTCCTCCTTTAAAGTCAAGGCTGACCCAAAGATCCCGATAAACGATGAAGATTATCCATGGTTACGGCGCAATAAGCAATGACACAAGCGAAGAAAAAGTGAAGACTTTCTCCCGCAACTATTATGATGACACCATGCCAACTTTGTAACTGACGAGTATGATACCATTGTCCGTTTTGTACCATGTCGACATTTTCAGAGTTCATTTGAAATGCTTTAATGTCTTATGGTTTGGCCCTCGTAAAAATTAAAAATAGCAACAATAAGTATTTTGTTATAATTAGAAACAAAATAAAATAAATAAAGCAAGAAAGAAAACAAAAAAACAAAAAAATGGAAAGTTTATAATTTTCCTAAAACTAAAAGCAAAAAGAATTAAAAATAAAGCAAAAAACAAAAGAAAATAAATAATGCGAAAACAAAACAAAAAACAACAATAAGTATTTTGTTGTAAGTAGAAACAAAATAAAATAAATAAAGCAAGAAAGAAAACAAAAAAAAGTGTTTTCAAATTTGAAAAGTAATGGCACTAATGAAAGTTTATAATTTTCCTAAAACTAAAAGCAAAAAGAATTAAAAATAAAGCAAAAAACAAAAGAAAATAAATAATGCAGAAAACAAAAAATTGGAAAAAAATAAAAATAGCAACAATAAGTAAAGAAAACAAAAAAAAAAAAAGTGCCCCTCATCGGGCCCCCACGGCCCGAATACGACTTGAATCCCTACTTTGGGCCAAGATTCAGCCCAGAAGAGGCCCGAAGGCCCATCGTGCAAAGCAAGTAGCAAGTAGGCCCATAAGCTGCAGAGAGAGGAGTTCGAGAGGGTGCGGCGGTGGGGCTTATAAACCACTGCGCGCCTCTCAACTAGCGAGGTGGGACTAAACTTTGGCCCCGATCGGGCAACCTGACAGCCTTTGGTCCCGTTGGTGGCTCCAACCGGGACTAAAGGGGGATTGGTCGGTTGGTACCACCAACCGACTAAAGGTCATGACTTCCCACCCTTTGGGCTGCCGACAAAGAGGTTTTGGTCCCGGTTGGTGGAACCAACCGACTAGCAGATTAGTCCCGTTGGAGCCACCAACCGACTAAAGGTCTGTGCTATATAAGCAAAGACTTAGCGCTTCCGCCAAATTGCCCACTTCTCCACCGACGCCTCTGCTCCTCCTCATCGCTGCCGCCGCCCGGCGCCCTGCTCCACCTTGTTGCGTGCCGCCCGCCCCGACGCCGTCAGTCAGTTGCTTCGCCGCCGCCGCTGCCCCTGTGAGCATAGCTCTGCTCCCGCGCCCCTCCGTCCCATACCCTGCAAGGCCACATGTGCCCGCCGCCCTGCCTGCTGCAGGTCAGCCACGTCTCAAGATCTGCCACAGCCCACTGCCCCTCGCCTCCGTGATTTTCCTCCATATCATTTTTTTGCATTTTTTGTGTATATGTGTTTGTATGTGTATATATGTGTACATGTTCATAGTATTTTTTCATAAGTGTATTTTTTGTTCATTGCATTTTTTCATATGTATAATGTATATATGTATGTGGTAGCTATATATATATGATGAATGGATGCAGCTATATATGTATGTTTGAATATAATGTTCATAGCATTTTTTGTTTATATATGTTTTTTCATATATGTATTAATTTTATATTTAGGTTGTTAGTAGATATCGATCGATTTTAGGTTAGTGCATTTTAGGTTAGTGTAGAGGAGAAAGTAAAATAAGGAAAAGGAAGAAAACAGGAAGAAGGAAGAAGGAAGAAGAAGAAGAAAAGAATGAGAGGAAAAGGAAAATAAGAAGAGGAAGAAAGGAGAAAAGAGGAGAGGAAGAAGAGGAGAAATAAATAAGAAGAGGAAAAAGAAGAAAAGAAGAGGAGAAGATGAAAGGAATAGAGGAGAAGAAGAAAAATAGAGAAAAAAAAATTCTATTTTTCTTCTTCTCCTCTATTCCTTTCTTCTTCTCCTCTCTTTTTTCTTCTTTTACTTCTTCTTCTTCTTCCTTCTTCCTTCTTCCTCTTTTCTTCCTTTTCCTTAATTATTTTACTTTCTCGAGGGAGAAGAATAAAAAGAAGTGGAGAAGAAGAAAGAAAGGAAAGGAGAAAGAAGAAACTTCAACACGAGGGGGTGGTACCGATACCCCGTCCCCGATAACATTATTTTCCCATGTATATGTATGTCGCGTCGTTGTCGATATAACCCCCTCTATATAACTTCGACATGAGGGGCGGTCGATATATATACCCCCTCTCGACCGTGATAACTTATACAACTGCAGCACCCCCCTCGGCCCTCTCGCTCGACCAAAACTCTCGAGGACACCCAAACCCTAGAGAGAAAACGATGTTGCAGGTCTCCTACCCCCTCCCGCTGCGCCCCTACCCGAAAAATTAACTCTCTCGAGGCCACCCAAATTTATCAAGTTAAAAGAGCGTTATCGTCGAGGCCACCCCAAACCCTTGAAGCTTTGTGTCGAGGCGACCCCAAACCCTAGAGAAGCAGCGTCGAGGCCACTAACATGATTCCTTATTGTGATTAGCTAGCTAGTTCTACGTTTGCCACTATGTACCATGTTTGAATAATAATTGACATGTTGTAAATATTTCCAGAAACTATGGAGCACTCCCGAGACGAAGAAACAGAAGCGATGTTGGGGGAAATAATCGCAAATGGAAGTGATGATGTTGCGTCATTTCTCATCGACACCGATGGTTAGCTGGATGAAGAAGAGGGCTATGTTTATGATGGCTTCGACCCATTAATGCCGGTACAAGAGGAGGACTATGTTCATGATGGCTTCGGTGACACAATGGAGGTACAAGACGAAGGAGACCGTCTTGATCGCTCCGGTCACCAAACCGAAAAGTGCCAGTATATATATATATTAGTTAAGCCCGTCGACAAGTTAATTGATGCATCCATTGTTTTGGTATATGTACACATATTAATTACATGTCGTCTTTCTTCCTTATAATTTCTAGCCCTCGGATCGAGCACAACTTCGTAAGGAGACGAGGCCCAAGAAAAGTTGAGCTCGGATGAAAAGTTTGAGATCATAGAAATCACGCCCGACGGCGAACCGATTGAACCCATCCGGACAAGGAAGGCATTTTCGCTTTCGGTCGCGGGGTTCTTGTTAGGGACAGATCGATCGGCATCCAGCAATGGTATAAGCCTGCTAAGGATGAAGACGCCGAGGTGTTTTATGTCAATGATATGCGAAAGAAGATCTTTGGACTGAGTGAAGGCAAATTTCACCCTACCGCCAGAGGAGGATCCGAGAAGCCGTTAAAGAGCAATTAATCAAGTCTTGTGCTCTTAAGAAGATGGCAGGCCTAATGAGGAGGTGGAGGAAAGAGCTGAACCAGTTTGTCAAGAAAAAAGAGACACCAGAATTCATCGGCAAATATGAGAAGATCAAAGATCACTGGCCCGCATTTGTGGCCCACAAGACATCGGAAAAGAGTAAGAAGATGTCGGAGACAAACAAGAAAAATGTTGCGAAGAAGAAGCTTCACCATCGCACAGGGTCAGGTGGCTACCTCAAAGCCCAACCTAAGTGGTCCAAGGCTGAGCATGATCTGCTTGAAAAAGGGATCAAACCAGAGACAATGTGCTGGCCAGACCGTTGCCAAACTTGGTTCTTCGGGGCTGGCGGAACCTTGGACCTCAGAATAGGTAGTGTCGAAGGACGGACGAGCAATCGCAAACACCAGCCAAGAACCTTCGACACTATATCGATGCAAAGACAACGAGGGACGCTCCTTCCAAACAGGAGAAGGACGAGCTCACAATGGCCCTTGGGAATCCCGAGCACCACGGACGGACACGGCACGCCAGCTCCCTTCCGTGGAAGGTTGGTTTTTCGGATGCGGGGTTACAAAACCCACGAGAGGAGGAAGAAACCGAGCAGACCAAATGCAAAGCGCTGCTTGGAAGGGTAATGGGGCTAGAGGATCGAGAAGAGGAACGAGAAGCAGCAGATCGCAACAAACGACATGCCAAGCTTCCTCCGGTTACCCCGCCATCTCAGCGGAGAAGCAGCGTGGCTTCCACCGAGCTGCTTCACCGAGCATGTCTTGACGGCTCTCGCCAGCTATCCCGTGGATGGTATCACGAGTCTCAAAATTGCCACATTATGGCGCGATGGATGAATTTCAAGGTCAAGGCGGTTGTTGGCCAAGTTTATCCTAGTGGACCCGCACAACTTATCACCGCCACCGATTCCGTAGGATTTGCTAAGGTGATGGTGGATGAAATAACGGAGGATTTGAGGACCTCACGCTTGAGCACCCTACCGTGAAGGGGAGACTAGGCTGGGTTACGCTCAAGACTCCATGCCTATGGCGGAAGGAGCTCATCAACCTTCCGAATCGACGCCTCGCCTCCTCCTCCTCCTCCGTGAGTCAGGGCACTCTGCCTCCTCCACCGCCTCCTCCTCCGGCGAGTGACGATCAGGGCACGTGTGGCGGCACTCCACCTCCTCCACCGCCTCCTCCTCCGGCGAGTGACGATCAGGGCACGTGTGGCGGCACTCCACCTCCTCCACCGCCTCCTCCTCCAGCGAGTGACAATCAGGGCACGCGTGGCGGCACTCCGCCTCCTTCTCCGGCACGTTGCGGCACTCCGCCTCCTCCTTCTCCGCCTCGCCAGCAAGGGCGGAAGAGACCCGCCGCCGCCCCGGCTGCTCCGGCGCATCGTAGTCCTTCTCCTCCGCCTCGTAAGCAAGCACGAAAGAAGACAGACACTGCAGCCGCTCCGTCTGCTCCGGCGCCTAGCAGACAAGAAGAGAGAGGCAATACAGATACGGTCCACCTCTAAAGCCTGTAGAGAAGTTACCGTACGAGAGGACCAAGGAGGAAAACAATACGATCGTGCAGGCCCAAGTGAAGGAGTTCTTTGAAGGGGTGAAGGCAAAGATACATCCACCTCCGGAGGAGAAGGTAGATCCGGTGAAAGCAAAGCGCACTCTCGATGCCCTGAGGAAACCACCAAAGTCTCCGCCGAGAACCAACTATGAGCGATTCTCGAATGACATATCTCCAAGCCAAGCGGTCGAGAACTAATGTCAGTGATAAAAGGTCAAAAGAACAACGAGCAAAGGGGAAAAAAATTTCCCAGCTCGGCGAACAAGCACAGCAATCGTGCCCCCCGCTCAATGTGTCTAATCCTCCGGGGCGGTGGCGGTTATGGCAATCTTGAAGATTACCCGCCGACGATGCACTTCCTGATTTCATGGAGGTGGACGATTCAGACATCTGAGTACGGAAGCCTCTCGTCAAAGATGAAAAATCTCGACAACAATGATGCGAAGATTCCATAGTTGGTACATGAAAACCTCTGAGAGAGTCCGAGGGGACGAACAGTTTGTATCTGAAAATTAAACAGAGCACGACCTCGTTTCAAATGATGTGTTGTGTGTTCCATTTGAGGAGTTCTTCGAGTTCTTCAATCAAAAGGCCCTCGATAAATTAATGGTCTTTTGCTACTGCCTGTAAGTACTATTTCTGTCATTAGTCTCTATATATAGCTCGGCTCTTTCATTGCATGTATTTATAATTAAGTATCCTCAATATATTATGCAGATTGAAGATCGCCGAGTGCAAAAAATGAAATCTATGATATTGGGTTCATTAACACAAATATCATAGATGTATTTCTAGTTGAAAAGAACATCAAGAGGCCGAGGACAACTTGCTACGATCGTTAATCAAAAATCAAAACAAAGATACCATACTCTTTCCTTACAACGGCCCGTGAGTGTTACTTGTCGTGTGCATATTCGGTTTCCTTATTACTCGGCGAGGTTAATGTAATTGATGAGTTATGCATGCGTGTGCAGCACCACTATATTCTTCGGAGATTAAGCTTGAGCGTGGACTAGTAACCGCCTTAGACTCGACGGAAAGATCCCAAAGACCTATGCGGACATGACCGAAATGCTCGACAAGTAAGTTCAATCGATCATTATCGTACCATATCGGCAACTTTTTTTTCATTTCCAAATATCTCAGGTAATAATAATTATTTTCTTTGTCTTGCAGGGTTTGGAAACAGTTCACCGCACAAGGTCCGGGACTGCCGAAGGAGCTGCGATATGTATACCCGAAAGTAAGTACTCTCATCGCGCATCTCCCGTTGATTCTATAGCTATACTTTCATCAATGCCATTTATATAATGCTTCATTATCAGTTTGATTGACCTCTATTTCTCGTAAAGTGCTTGTGGCAGGAGGAAGGGAATGATTTCTGTGGATACTACGTGTGCGAGTTCGTCCACAACATGACTTTGAAAAACAAGCGGGGCTACTCTAGAAGACAATATGAAGTGCGTAAGCAATAATATTCACAATTTCATTTTATTACACCATCATTTCTGTTGAGTTTCATTCATATATATGTATTAATTAACCCCCTTCTTCAAATTAATTAGACGTGGCAGATGCAGGATGAACTCCTAGAACCAGATCGCATGAAAGCAATTCAAGAGGAATTGGCGGATTCTTTCTTGAACACGCCATCAAGAAAGCCGCAGAATACCATGTGGAACTTCATTTCAAATGCTAGTGGTTTGTAATTAAGAGATCTTATACATGTATGTAGCCAGTAAAAACTTGTTGTTCGACCAATCTCTCGAGAAGGAGAGGTCGATCAATCTTCTCTCGATGCATGACTTAACTTCAGATCAATGGTTCTCTCGATCACTTATGTATATATACTACGAAGCGTCGACCAAGCACGTACATAAGAGAGGACACTTCTCTCTATTAATTAGCTAGCTAACACAATATACTGAAACACCTAAATTAAACCCCCAACCCCTCCTTTCAAAAAAACCCAGCCATCGGAATGCAGACGCGGGATGCCTTTTGGTCCCGGTTGGAGCCACCAACGGGACCAAAGGCCCTCGACCGGCTCGGCGCCTGAGGGCCACGTGGAGGCACATTGGTCCCGGTTCGTGTTTGAACTGGGACTAATGGGTTGAGGTATTAGTAACGACCCATTAGTCCCGGTTCCTGAACCGGGACTAAAGGCCCTTATGAACCGGGACTAATGGGTGGTTTTCTACTAGTGGTACTCCACACATCGACCACTGTCCAGCATGCATCTATAGTAATAAGTTCATAAGAATGCAGTAACGCCTTAAGCAAGATGAAATGATGTAGAGGGATAAGCTCAAGCAATATGATATAAAACTCATCTTTTTATCCTTATTGGAAACAATACAATGCGGGCCTCGCTACCCATACTATCACTTGGTGAGGACACAGCAAGATTGAACCCATCACAAAGCACCTCTCCCATTGCAAGAAAAACCAATCTATTAGGCCAAACCAAATTGATAGATCGGAGAGAAATACAAAGCTATCTCAATCATGCATAAAAGAGTTCAGAAAAGACTCAAATAATATTCATAGATAATCTGATCATAAATCCACAATTCATCGGATCTCAGCAAACACACCCCAAATGAAGATTACATCGAATAGATCTCGAAGAACATCGAGGAGAACATTGTATTAAAGATCAAAGAGATAGAAGAAGCCAACTAGCTACTAGCTAAGGACCCTTAGGTTCGTGGTATGTCGGATTTCGGGCTCCCAAAACCCTGGATAGATTCGAACTCTGGGGTGCGTGCAAAGAACTCAACCTCCCCAGCCTGCCAACCCTTCGATCCCACGGCTTAGCACGATGAAAAAAAGGAAAGAGGACACAACAATTTACCCATGTGTCCGGCCACCTTGCGGTGTAAAACCCTACTCCTGCTTTGTGGTGGATTGGCCTGGAGGTGGGCTAGGGATGACCTAGTACAGTGGAAGGGCGACCTCAGGAGGTGTGTTCTTGAGCTAGCAGCGAGAGGATGATCTGAATGATCTGGATCCCCCTCTACGATGGTGGTTGGGTCCTATTTCTAATGGCCTTGGTGCTCTTCCCCCAAAATGGAGGCGGGAAGGGATCCCACAATGGCAAAATTAAAAGGGAGACAACTAGTACATCTTATCCTGACAAAAGTAGTCTTCGCCTACAAACGCCTCTGGTCGTGATGCCGTGGTGGGCTCGGCGATGACCTCCGCCATGCCGTCCTGGCGGTCTTGGTCTTGTTGCATGGGAATGGATACCTTTGGATGATTCCACGGGACTCAGCGCCTGCGCTTGACTCCTTACAACCAAAGAGGAAACTGCTGTCCTGCACCCACTGGCGCCCACCTGGCCTTGGTCGTCACGGCTCATGTCATCTGAACCTCACGATGTGAGGCTTGCATAGAAATCTCCGCTCCTCAGGATCCAGCCTGAGGAGGCCGCTCCTTCTAGAGCTCTTGGTGTCGTCCGCCTTGCGAGGCTTGGCCCCTCACGAGGGTCTTGAGTTGTTGGTGGTGAAGATGGGTCATACCAGGCCGTCGATGAAGCCACACCATGGGCCTCAGGTAGGAAAGTCTGGGTACCCCGGGTCTGAGAATTTCGACAGTAGCCCCCGGGCCCGAGGCGCGCTCGAACTTGGCTTCAAGGCGAAGCCAAAGGACAATGGCGGAGCATCGCGGGCCCCAACCGCCTGCGGCCTTAGTTGATGCGTGGCTCTTGGTGGGACATGGGTGTCTCCGCTTTCCCACATGGCCTTGGCAACTGTCCTGTGCCGACAAAAAGGTTGGCGCCTGCCGCCGAGACTTCATTGTTGTCCCTTCGTCTTGCTCCAGATCCCCTTCTCCCTCTGCTCAAAGTGCCTCCAGATCTGCTGAATCCTTTCCCGAGCTTGCCACTGATGGCCACCGACAAGTCAAAGTCATCAACCCTCACTACAAAAAAGTACACTTCCGTGATGATATGTGTTTGTCACAGTAGGTCACGTTTTTGTCATGCATGTAAATCCATGACGATTTTATGATAGAATCAAGATAGTCATACCTGTGCTGTCATAGAAGTGTTCCATGACATTACCAAAATTATCATCATGGAAGTGTCCACTTCCATGACGATAAATCACGCGTCACTAAAGTGCTTTCGTCAAGGGTGACCAACATGTGGCATCCACCATAATGGAACACCGTTAAGCTATCAGGTCGGGTTTTGGATCCGATAACCCGTTAACAGCCCCGACCAATAGGGATTTTCCACGTGTAAAATCATCATTGGCTGGAGGAGACACGTGTCAGGTCCGCGTTGGCACAGGTGTCACTCATCCAATGGGCGAGACGCGCCTATGATATGTTGACACGTGGACCGGCCCATCAAGTTTAAATGGGCCGGCCCGACTAAAGGCCCACAAGATTTTGCGGTCCATAATGGGCCGGCCCAGCTAAAGGCCCACAAGATTTTGCGGACCATAATGGGCTGGCTTGGCTAAAGGCCCACAAGATTTTGCAGGCCATAATGGGCCGGCCTAGGTAAAGGCCCACAAGATTTTTGTGTGCCATAATGGGCCGGCCCAGGTAAAGGCCCACAAGATTCTTGCGGATCATAATGGGCCGGCCCAGCTAAAGGCCCATGAGATTTCACCGACAGTAATGGGCCGGCCCAATTGTAGGCCCACAAGATTTTGAGGACCCTAGAAGGCCAGCCCATTAACTGGCTGCCATGTTTTGGGCCAAATGCAGGTTCATATTTGATCCAGTCACTTGATGGCCCGCCATGTTCCGGGCCTAATAATGGCCCATATGAGATCTGGCCCATTAAAAGCCTACCACGTTCTGGGCCAAATTACGGCCCAGATCAGGTCCGGCTCTTTAAGAGGCTTTGGGCTGAATTATGGCCCATATCAGATTCGGCCCGTCGACTGGACGCTATGCTTTTGGGCCCACTTGCTAAAGGCCTAGTTAGTAATTCGGTCTGATATTAGTTTCGGCCTGTTAAGGGCCCATTTAACATTTCGGTACTATATTAATTTTGGCCTGTTAAAAGCCCGTCATATAGTTGGGCCTAACTACGGCCCGGTTTGCATCCGGCCTGCTTGCAGCCGATATCTGATTGGGCCAAACAAGGACCAGACAATTTTTGCCTGTTAAAACCCCGTGATTTGATTCGCACAATCATTGGCCGGGCTCCATTTCGGGGTGCTGCCGGCCTGTGAGGTGTTCGGCACGTTTCAGGCCCAACCTACTTCTCAGCCTCCTAAAGGCCCATTGAGTTTTCTTGCGAAAAGAGGGTCGGGGGTTACTCGGCCTATTAAAGGCCCAAATCTACTAGTGGGCCATTTTACTTTTGGCCTTTTAATGGACCAAGATGACGGGGCCCATGATGCGGATCATACATCGTGATTGCATGATGGCCCGATTATGTACCGTAATTTTATGGTTTGGCCGGTTTACTACGAAGACAGGATATATATACAGTAAAATAACTGCACCATCGTGAATAAGAAAAAATCTAGACTATACAATAAAGAAATTACGGCATATTACATCCACTGGGCATCAAAGTTCGCCACTATGATAATAAAGCACAAGAAGACAACAGATTACATACACTGGGCATTGATCGCCATCAGTGCAAATAAACACGCTGACAAAATAATATACAAAACCGACATCACTTCAATAGAGTTCAAGAAAGGTTAGCCCTGCTGGGGAGCTGCAGTCCAAGCAGCTGAGCAAGATGATGAGACTACGCTTGTTCAACACTTATATCTTCCTCACTCTGAAAGATAAACAAGCAAACAGATGATAGGTTTTGCACATAAAAGTATCAGTGCTGAAAATTCATCACATTTCTTACTGACGAATAAAGTGACATAGTTTAAAATTGCATTAACACAATATGGTATTGTTCAGGTCAAGACACGGCAGGAAATGACATTGTGAAGGAGTTGGCAGCTTCACGACACCACCAGATAACAGATCAAGAACTCATAAGTATCAATGGTTAGTGTGCTGTCAATTTATCCCATTTCAGATTGGCAAATAAGGAGACGGTTTAAATAATAGTAGGATGATATGGCATTGTTCATAGTTAACACATTGCAGAATATTACATTGTGCTGTAGTGGGTAGGTTCACCACACCACTGGATTACGGATGAAGAATAGAAGCATAAATGCAGTGCAAAAGAAGATCACTTGCTCCGTATAGTTTAATTTACATGGTATGAAGAAGGAACTTGGTTGTACAACTGAAAACTTAAATTGAGAAGGACAAACATTTGTTTATGAACTACACAATAAACTTTAAACATGCAATTTGATGCAAACACCAAAAATAAACAGCCGTTGCAATCATGCCTAACCAAATATACACAACAAAGTTTGAAGGCTTGAGAAGGACAAACTTACATTATTGGTGAAGACAGGCTCTATAAAGCCCTTGTCCATGCTAATGGGGGGGCAATTCAAGAAGTTTACCACAGAATCTTCTTCATAAGCATTGCCTTTATTCTACATTTTGTTAAGAGTAAATATAGATGTGATAATATATGAAAAAATGGAGAATATTTAAGATAAGATGAAGAGTGATGCTACATAACCAAGTAGCTATAAATGTAAGTGCAGCGAAACATGCAAAAGGTACATCCAAGAGCAATGCATAGCTAAACTTCTTCGGTACCAACCTTATGGTAAGAGTAAATATGGATCTGTTGTGTAGAAAATGGAGGGCAAAGGAAAATAAGCTGCAGAGTGATGGTACATGAACAACTACCTGTCATTATAAGTACACTGATAGAGGACAACATGTACTTACAAGAACAACGCAGAGCTAAAAAAATCATTGGCATTGGATATATTCTACACTAATGTAACCATTCATGCAGATCAGATAATTTGGAGCGAACAATTGATAAGCAAGCTATCATGCATATTGTTGTCACATAATGAACCAGGTATGTAAGCAAGTACAGTGATACAAGAAAACAGGTACTAACAAGAGCAAAGCAGCGGGCAGCATATTTGCGATATCCTGTCGTTCTTTCCAAACCGGAGTTCTTCTTCGAGCAGTTTTCTACAAAAAAGATCCATAAGGCACATGCAGAAAAGTAGAAGTTCAAATTGTCATGTGATTTCATAGACACTACCTCATCCTGGGAACAAGAACAGTGCATAACAAGGGTTTTCCATTCAATGGCTTCTAAATTTAGCACGAGAGACTTCACCGGAAATTCATTTATAGACTTGCCAACAAAGTGTGATTTCCTCAGGTAACACCGATACTGCTGGAGTGCTTCCTTGAAAAGCACAAGCAAGCTTTGCTCATCATGACTATCCAGATTGACCATCGCCTAGTTACAACATTGTAATGTAAATCATTGATGTGTTCACTCAGCAGAAACCAGGAAAATAATAACCATGAATAATAGCACTTACACGTAAGTTGGACAGGAAGATGTGAAAATGGTGTTTGTCTTCACTATAATCTTCCCATGATGGGAATATATGCACGTAGTCCCTAAAAACATTGAAAGCATTGTCTTTTAAACTAGGAATAAATGGAATGGGGTTCCAATCTGCAGGAATTTGTCATCCCTGCAGTTGGGATAGGTCTTCGGCCGATGGACTTGCTATACTTTTTGCTGGAGTGGGATTTTTCTATGGTATGACTGGTGCTATGGAAAATGAAATCGGTATATCTTTTGCTGGAGTGCAGGTCCTGTGTGGTGGGGCTAGTGGTGTGGCTAGTGAACTATGGGTACAGTCTGCTGGAGTCGGTCCTATGTTTTATGTCACTGGTTGTACAGCCAATATAAGTGGTGGTGATGTCTGATTTCTTCGGCACCACCACGTTTTTCAAGGACTTTGCTGGTGCTCCTTTAGGTTCGGCAATCACCCTCTTCCTTTTTGATGTCTAATGCACAAGAAAAACATTTGAGTGGAAAAACATGGTATGATGACAGATGGAATTTGTATTGATAATGGATGGGCATGGCATCTCGACATATATGATGAGTAAACAAAGCAGATGGCGGTGCAACAAAGTAGAAGAAATGCAAGACAACATATGCAAGACACGCGAAATCAATAAAACCTTGCCAAATTAGAACAACCACCTTGATGGGTGAACAGGACAGGCCATCTGCCTTTGACTCCTCAAGGTTAGAATAGTCAGTAGGATCATATTCTAAACAAGAATCAACAGGTGGGGAGCGTATGAGTTTCATTGCATCCAGAATGGCACTCAATGCCTTGGTGCCAATTTTGTAAGTCATTGCAGTGTTTAGCTTCAATAGTGGACTGCTGCTATTGTGACACAAAGCAGCTACACAGATCATAGTGTAGATATAACGGGGAAAGCTGTAAGCATCAGAGTAAAATCAGCAAAGTGGAACTTGCTGGAATATATGTGCTAGTACTGCCGGTACGGTAGAAAGGCTTGGATACCACTTCTCTTCGACTGAAGGTGTGGTACTGTTAATATCAGTATACTCTCAAAGGCGACACGGCTCCCCGCATTTCCTTGCTATTCTTATAGGATTCAAGTGGGCAGGTCACTACAAATCCTATTCCTATGTTTACAAAATCCTATGTATCAAAGAGGCTCAAAGTGTCCATCACAACCGACCGTATAGATCTCTACACTGCAAATGTACCTGCTCATCTTCAGTACAAGGAACATATTGTACTACTATCATACTCCCTCCATTCCAAAATATAAGTCTTGGTAGATATTTCCACTATGGATCACATACAGATGTATCCAGATACATTTTAGAGTGTAGATTCACTCATTTTGCTCCATATGTAGTCCATGGTGAAATCTATACAAAGACTTGTATTTAGGAACGTACAGAGTACATATTAAAGAAGAACGAAAGAGGAACATGGTAAAGAATAGCAAGCAGATTTTGGATAATAAAATGTTGGTTGCGCAGTGCCCACACATGATGAACCAGAGCGCATTAAGAATGCAACTCCCAGCTGTCTCTCGACCATTTCAGGTGGTTGGATCAAGATCCTACGTCTCCTAACCCTTCTTCTTCCTCGTCTCTGATTCTTCCCATACAGAACACCGCACGGGCCGCCGGCAGGACCACCGGCCCCCACCTCCTGTGTTCCTCCGCCACCCCACCCCCACCCCCGCCCCAACCCCCACCCACGTCAAGTTTTCTTTGTTCAGCGAGGCCCCACAACCACCCGAGCCCTTCGTTCAGACCGCGAACTCCGCGAAGCTCAAAAATCGACCACCCAATTTTGAAATTTAGTCTACTGTGATTTAACTAGTGTGGAATATAAAAGGGGAGAACCATAAGCATTGGGAGTATAGTGTTTAGCGTGCCATGGCGGATCTGAAGGTGCAAACCAGACAAAGGAAACTTCGCAACCAAGACAAGAAATCAATGTAAAGCAGTGGCGATCTATTTTCTTGTTGTGATAAATAAGTTGAGCAGATAAGAAAGAGTACCGCCCCTAGTGCGGCGTCGTGTATGCATCTGCTGAGAATTTGACGGTGTTGAGGTAGCGATGACTGTCGGCAGCATGGAAGCAGATCTAGGAGGGTAGAAGGTGGCGGCGGGGCACGGTGGACGAGACGATTGTAGGAGCGACGCCGGCAGGGTGGACGACGGCGGGGATGAAGCAAGAGGACGGGATGTAAGGATCCCGGTTCGAAACTGTGCATGAGATAGTAGATCTCTTGTAATGGACGACGGCGGCGGCGTATTAGCTCCGGCATGGTGGAGGAGGACGGCGGTGGATGGGGTGGCGGACGGCGGCGGGCGGAGGAGGCTGGGGTGGAGAGGGTGTTTTGGTTCCCACGGAGTACGAATGGGGGAAAAGGGAGGTAGAGAGGAAGGGGGAACCATGTATTCAGGGCGTGCTTGTCTCAAATGCGAGGAAATTTACAAACTTAGCCCCCGTTTCAAATTTCTACTACATCACAGCAATATTAGTCGGTTGGGGATAGGACGGTAATCTCACATACACCGAATATTTGCCGACGAGAGTTTGTTTTTGGCACCCACCGTGTATGAATATGAATCAGGGAGGGAGTCAATTTCGGCCGAGGACACACTGTATTTTGGCGCCCACCGTGTATGAATCCGGGTGAGAGGCGGTTACGTCATGCTTGGGTGAAATTACAAACCTACCCCTATCGAAACCTATAGAAATCCAGCAGATAGGCTTTGCGTGGCAGGGATAGGCAGTAGTAATTTCCATCTTGCAGATTTTGGTTTCGGGCAGTTATTGCGACTTTCCCCGCTTCGTTCAAATTTTGCAGAGTGCACGTTTACCGTGCCAAGTCAATTTGAATCCTGTTTGTATTCTATTTTTTTCGGGCGGGATCCATTTTCAATTGGAATTACATTATATATATACATCATCTTTTTATATATACTTTCAAAAGCACAACAAAGAATTCTGCTCCTTTATATGTATAATATGATTTACAAATACAATGATCTCAAAATCTTAAGGTTGAATTCAAAAAAAATTAACCAAATTATGTTCTACTAAAATGTATGGATGAGTAATATCTACATATTAAATAACATAGATGCGCGTGAATTCATATGAGTATGCATGTTTGATATATCAATTTTGGTTCGAGTATGGATTACATGTATCATCATCTCGAATTCAAATATTTGAATCCCTTTTATGTTTACTCCTTTCACGCCCATCTCTCTCGCATGCATGCTCCTTCATGTAGCTATCACTCTCTTTTCTCCATCTAACCTGCACGCTGACTTCATGTTTCTCCTATCCTCCCAAACCTGGCCTCTCGACGTCTCCCTTGAGAAGTGTCACACTCACCCTATCATTATACATTACACGGTTTTCATTATCTCTCATGTCTCTACTGTTCTCTGGTATCACTCGGTACCTAAGCTTTCTTTTTCACCGCCACACACACAGTCTCCACTCGTCTTTCACTTTGTCTTTCTCTCTATGGGATTCTCTCACACACCCTATATGTCTCTACATATGACTCATACCACTAAAATTACTCTCTCTCTCTCTCTCTCTCCTGTAGACACAACATTTATTGCAGTCTCCTTTTCGTCTCCATCCCAGACTAACATTATTCATTTGTTTACCGATCAGACAACCCCCCCTCTCTCACAAACACACACACACACACACACACACAACTCCTGCTTCCACTCCCCTTCCCGACTACCGTTTCTCTCTCACACACACAAAACTCTCGCTTTCGCACCCCGACTCGTATTTCTCTCACAAACATTTATCGACTAGCCTCTAGATAGGTTTATACACCCGCACACTCGTGCTTCCACTATCGCTTACATGTCTCTCTCCCGCTCCTTGTATCTATGTAGATTTTTCTTCCCTTCTTGTGGGGGAAAAGGATGAACGAGGGATGGTGGGCCTGCCATCATGCAATGTAGGTCGTCCGATTTATATCTGACGGATAGGAAGGAAAATATGGCAATTTACCCGCACTACTCACCACATTTGCAGATAAGGCCTTCCCTCATTCATCCTTTTCTCCCACAAGATCTTGATGTTCCGTGCAACGCACGGGCATCTTGCTAGTAAGAGTAGAAATTAGACATATACCACTTCTTGAATCTGGAAACCAACAACATTCCTCCCTTATCACATAAAAAATGCCGAAGGAATATATTTTGAGTGAAACATAACATATTTTTAGTGAGATACGATTTCAAAACTAGACTTCTTTTTCTATCAAATCGGTGAATATGTATCAATCTACTTTGATCGTGTGGCAACACATTGGCACATTACTAGTAGTTATTACAATTTTTTGGACACCAGACAAACGGTGGAGTACATATACGAAGAGAAGGGGTGCACACATGCAGTCGGCCTCTCACTCTCTCGCAAACATGAGTGTTACGTAAAGGCGACGTTAAAAAATAAACCCTAAAACCCTAGGTGCACAATTGCTGCATTCGCGGGTACCGTGTACGTGGTGGAGCACCTTTGTAGGAATAGTCAGCTCGTGTGATAATTTTATCCGTATGAGTTGATGGTCGGGACCACAGGTGAACGACTTGGAGTGCGGTGGCTCGCCAGTTGCCACAGATTGAGTAGCCACGTTTAAAATATCATTTTTTAGTGGGGTTAAGTATTCCGATTTTCAATTGCGCGTTATAAGTAGTAAGTAGTTTTTAGAACGATTGGTATGGAGCAAAAATGAAATTCATAGTACTACGTACCTCCTTGGCGTATGGTTGTATGGGTTTGTGTTGTGATATGTTGAACCTGGTAGTTCTAGGGCAAATACTATGGTTTAGATTTAGATGCTGGTTTTCAGTAATGAAAATTGGAAGGGGAAACCCTTCTTTGATTAAAAAAAACTACTACCTCCATTCTGGTTACTAGTCCCCATCGTATTTTGGGTCAAAGTTTGTCCATGAATTTTACTTGTAAAATGTGAATGGAAAATGATATTTTGTTATACCCAAACAAAAAAGGACTGGAGGGAGTGATTGCTCTGACACGGACGCAACCTCTCATAGCGCAGGCATTGAACTGTCGTGCCGGCCAAGAGGGCTGCACTCGCTGCAGGCCCGGCTGAGCATGCCTCCTTGCCGCGTGCAACCAGCTTAAGACTGCCCCGCCTGCCTTCATTGAATCCTCACGTGTGCCGGCAACACGTCCTTCCGCGAGCCGCAGGCATTTTAGAACACAAAAAATGACTACAATATAATTAATTTATGCATGGTCTTGACTTGTTGTGCTCGCACTGGTAGCAGGAACTAGTAGAGGTTTTTCTTTATTTATAACTCTCCTCACATTTTTTGGCTTTGAAGTGAATCATGGTTGTGGACATTATGTATGAATGTGCAGATATCTGTGAACATGAGTTTGATGTGGAAGTTCAACTTGGAAAGTCGGGCTTGCGCGTGAACTATACCATGTCCAATGCTTCATATGTTATTGTTTGGAAAGTAATTGCTGTTATTACATGACCCAAAAAAATATATTTTGTGCCACATCAGTAGATGCACAGACATGACAACATGCATGCTAACTGGATAAGCATTTGAACTAGCTATTATGAAGGAAATTTTGTATTGACAACATTTTTAGATAGCAGGAGACGCCTAGCCTGCTCTACCTCTGCTAGCTTATTTCTGGCTTCTTCCATCTCTTCTTTGGCTTGGGTGAAGAGAGCATCTGATTGCTCTTTTCGCTTCTTCAGGAACTCAGCTACATTCTCAAGGCCTGCTGCATGCTTTCTTTCGGCCTTTACTAATGCCACGAGGACACGAACAGCTGATGACTCCTCCTGGCTTGTGCGTAATCTAGCATCATCTGGGAATTTGCACCTTGTATCTAATCCACCATCATTAGGGAACTAACACCTTGTGTGTAATCCAGCCTCATTTTCGAAACACGATCTCGAGGTTGACCATACTTCCGTCCTCACAGGAACTGCATCCTGACATGAAGTTACTTCTTTTTTAGATCAATACTCAGAGCAACCTAGATCCATTTAGTAGAAGCCAGATAAACAGAACTCAGAGAAGTGAATTCAAAAGGATTTTTTTTATAAAAACAGACTACAAGGTGAGAACACCCACTTCCTACATCAAGTTAAAAACAAAAGCATTAGGACGATTAAGACTCTTCTTATTGCACATCGAAGAACACCAGGCTTAAGAGAAACAGAAACTACACCATATACACATCGAAGAACACGAGGCTAAACGAAAGTAATTGAAAGGGTGTTACTTACCAAAGCTCGTTTTATAGGTTCAGTGCAGCTCCTATTTAACTTGCCATGCTCCTTGAAGATGTCCCCAATATCCCGTGTTTGGTCTTCATTGCTCCGCTGCATGTTCGCACTCATTGTTTTAAAATCTCAACATGGCAACAAAAATATACTACTAGTAATACTCGCGCATCTTGTGGGCAACATTAAAACACTCATCTGCCATGTTAGAGAATCTCCAACAGAATCGCAATGCGCAGCGCTTTAAAAAAGCATTTAAAGTGCTGAGATCGAGAAGTAGAGACTAGATAGTAGAGGATAGTTCTCAGCATAGATAGATAAAAAAAAGATAATTCAACTACTCCTCGTCGTCCGACTCCTCCTCGGTGATGCCCTCCTCCGACATCTGACTATAGGCGTGAAGATACCGCTCGTCGTCGGATTCCCAGGGTGACGCTGCTCCTAGCCTCATGTTGAATTGAGCGTCCACTTTTCGCCTATGCTTGTCCTCGCGATAGGCGGCTCGCTCCGCCCTCCTCTTATATCCCTCTCCGCCCTCCTTTACGCGTAGAACTCATGCTCTTTGATGATGTCCTATGGGAAGTGTTGGTGCCATAGCGCCATGGCTTCCTTGTCCATCTCGGCGATGCCGAGACAATGCTCCCGCCTCTGGTTGTCGCGATGATCCTCGTCTGTGCTAAGCCACGGCAGAGGCGCGAGCTCCTGCGCCCGCTGCCGCGTCGTACGCGTGGGCGGCCTTGTTGGCGGTGTCAAAATTGCCAAGGCCGAGGAGCATCCCGCGGAACCGGATCTCGGCGGAGAAGCCGCCGGAGGTGCACGCGCGGACGCCCCGGTATCCCCAAGTTTCCCGGTGACGCGGCGGCATGGTGGCGCGGCGGCGGCGTGGCGAGAAAGAGCGGGGAGAGAACGGTGGCGAGGCACAGAGCAGGCAGAGAGCGGTGGCAAGGCACAGAGCGGTGGGAGGGCGTTGGATTTTATAAAGCGCGACGGACGCCGCGCGCCAAAACTAGTGCACGCCCGGCCGCTTTTTCCCGCGTGCGCGCGATCATTTCCCGACGTCTCGGCTATCTCTACTCTCTTCTCTACTGTTATATTTATTTAATATTTAATATTTAATATTTATTTCTACTTCTCTACTGTCTACTTTTTTTCTCTATACTTTTTTTTCTTATAGAAAAACAGAGTTGGTGATGATGGTGTGCCTGCCATCCTGCAATATAGGTCGTCCCATTTATATCTGACAGATAGGAAGGAAACAAATGGGAATTTTGCTAAAAGATACCCATACCCTCTCCAGTGCAAATAAGGCCTTCCCTCATTTATCCTTTTCTCCCACAAGATAGACTACTCATACAAATGCATCTTGATGCGTGCAACGCATGGGCATCTTGCTAGTTCTAAAAAACTTTCCATCATTAGCCACACAACTGGTTGCAGATGAAAAACCTACCCAAGCACAGCGCAATACAGGAGCGACGCACAATTACAAGCTGATATTCTGTTGGGCAAAGGAGGCTATAACCAATTACTTTTACGGGAACAATAGCACCCAGGAAATTTGAAGTGTAGGTATGAACAAAATTGGAACTGCACATGTACTGCTAAGTGATTCAATACACACATTACCAATCGAGGAGGAGAACGATGGTCGCGGCAGCCTCTGTGAGTCATGGTCGGCAACGGGAGTCAGTTTGTTGTGCACGATGGTGGTATTTCTGCGCTTGGCGTTGGCTTCCGGGAAGCAGATCCAAGACCGTGGAAGACGATGGCGGGGAAGAGGCTCTGAGTACGACGACAACGGTGGACTGGCTTCAGTGCGGTGTACGAGGTCATTGATGAGGCAGAGGCGCTGCAGTGGACGAGTGCGCCGATATAAAGGGGAGGAGCACAAAGGCTGCAGTGTCCTGGAGAAGTCTATTTTGTGGTGGGGATAGAAAATGGGGAGTATTCAAGTGTACTACTCTAGGTGCCGGGGTGGGGTTGGCTGGGTAGGGTGAACGTGAAGTTACAAAAACAGCCCCCTACCAAGCATCATCCGTAGGCCTGTTCCGAAGGCTATGATGGTAACTTCCCACTGCTTGAATCATGGTCGCGGGAGATTTTCCAGCCGACCTCAAAATTTTGTGACACTGAACTCCCCGTGTGGCGTGTTGAGTGATTCGGCTAAGCAACTAGCGAGTAGTAGTAGTAAACTTTGCATATTAGGTTTGACCGAAGTCAAACTTCCTAAAGTTTCACCAAGTTTATAGAAAAATATAAACATTTACCATAAAAAATATGTATGGTGTGAAAGTACATTCAATAATGAATCTAATGGTATTTATTTGTTATTGTATATGTTAATATTTTTAGTTATAAGCTTTCTGAGAGTTTACAAAACTTGACTTTGACCAATGCTAATACGCGGACTTAAATAAAAATGGAGGGAGTACACATTTGATTTCTTAGTTTGTAGTGAACTAATCATTTGTTGAAATTGTGAAATAAATATATTAGGCTATTGACTTCGAATGTAATGGTCTATACAATTCAATAGTTACAATCATTGTCGAATCCCAAGATGTATACATGGTCTATAGTACTTCACAACATGCTCAAACTAACATAATCCCAATCAAATGAGAATCTAAATGCATTTCATAGTTATTACCTTGTAGGATGCAACAAAACCAACCATAACTCTACATCAGCCATTCTAGAAGCAACATTTTGACATATCCTAATGTGTGAATGAAACGTGCAGAGAGAGCTTTTGAAGATGGAGTAGATATGGCGGGAAAGATTGTATGTATGTGGACGAGAGAGTAGGAGACAAACCTAACGAGACAGAGAGAGATAAAGAGAGAAAGAGAGAGGAAGAAGTTAGGTCTGTGAGAAAGATGGAGACATGTAATATAAGTGAGATGCGTGTGCATCTGAATTCTGTATACGTGGAAGGAGAAGAGACAACATGTTTGATGAGAGAGCCGGAAAAACATGGACGAGAGGGGAAGGATCTCGTGGGTTGAGGGATTGATAATTTTGTGCGGGGGAGAGAGGGATTGGTAATTTTGTGCGAGAGAGAGAGAGGGTGGGGGAGGAGTCAGTCAGCCGTCGTCACATCACCCTGCTTCCGAATGGCCCCGCATTCACTAGCGCGGTGTGGTCACCGTCTTCGATCTGCTCGATGCCCTCTTTGAAGATTGAGGTGTTGTGCATGTTGGGGTGCAAAGAAGCACAAGAGAGAGTGGTCACCGATAACCTTGGATGGGGATGAATTGTGTGCTCGGGGGAGGGTGTGTGTGTGTTGTGCTGTGTGTGTCTCTATGTGTGTGTGTGTGTCAGATATTGAGAGAAAACAAACCTAAGGAGAGAAATGGGCATTCACGAAGAGATTGTGCGTGCCTTGAGGTGGGCAGGGGCTGGGTGAGGGTGTCAAAATGTGCGTGTTGATGCATGTGTTACATGCGATCGCGCGAGGGACAGACGAATCGAGAGAGATGGTTGTGTGTTACGGATGCTCCTCTCTTCTGTCTCTCTCTCTCTCACACACACACACACAAGTAAACTAGAAGGCTGTTCTCTCATGTATACACAACGTATCGGCATCTGTCTATGTCTCACTCATGCATGATCATTTGCACATTCACACCTCTCTATGTCTGTATCACATGCACACCGTCTCCACATTGCCCTTCCGCCACAACACACATATGGACACATACACACGTTCTCTCTCAGTCACACACACAAAATCAGTATTCAAAAAACCAGGGCGCACCTAAATCGTCCAAATCCAAATAAACACGAACAGGAGCTAAATTCAAATATATGGAAATATTGCAGCGTCAAGAACTTTTCCAGGAAAAAAAGTTGAGTAATATTCGGGGATTGTTTTCACACACACAAAAAGGTTCAGTGGATGTCCTTCGAGCGCGATACGGTGACACACCATTCGATCGACCGCGCGGCCGCGGTTCACGCGCTTGCACAGGATTCCGTATCATGGCTGTGGTACTAACTAATAAAAGCGCTGCCTAAGTCTAATGTTTACGTGTAATAGTACGGTTTTCTTTTAAGTTTGACCAACCTTATATAAAACTAAAGTAAGCTCCCATACGCGCACTCATCAATATGCCGTCGCCGTTGCGCATGCCGGCGCCCGCCTACTTCGGCCAACAATTTCTCGCCCATCATCGCTGTGTCGCTGCCATCCCTGTGCCATGAAGCCGAAGGCTCGCCCACTCACGTCGTCTGCAGTCCCACCTCGCAATGTCGCCGCGCTGCCAAGCACGCAAGCAGCTGGTGGAGCCGCATCTATGCACGCATCATACGAAGAGGAGGAGGAGCGCGTGCTCCAGCACGCCGACGAGGAGGAACTAGCGTGTCATTGTCATCTCCACCCGCGCGGAGGAGGCGCGCATGGTGGCTCTCATGGCGGAAGCCGATCGCGCGTGTGTCGAGCCTGCAAACTGATTGCGGACGTGGAATCTACCTTCGAGACCTTGAATGCCATGTGGATCCTACAATCTGAAGGACCAATTTGGGTCACTCGACTCTTGTGAGACGCTTGGTGCAACATGGATGGCTAGAAGGGCTTCTTCCACCTCTTCTGTCGTCTTCTTCCTTCGCTCCGTTGAACTTCTTTCACAAGTCGACTGACCCAAATTATACTACTAATACGAACGTATTAAGTATAGTAGGAACGCGAAGATACGAGCAGTAGTACCAACTACAAGAAGAACAGTAGTAAGACATAGTACTATTACTACTGTATGTACTAAAGAATCCAAATAACGAGAAAGAACATAAACATAGTTCTACTGGGGCCTTAGCACAACACACCCTTGAAAATAAACTAAGCAACTAGTCCGCTTGACACTGCAGTAGAACCAGCATGAGCGAGGGCACTGCCACCTACTCGGAGTCCGAGTCCACGTCCTCGACTTCGTCCTCGTCCCTCTTCCTCTTCCTCTTCGCCGACGCTTCTTTGCTTGAACCGGAAACTGGGCTCTGCTTCTTCATCCAAGCCTTGTAGATATTTAAACAAAGGTAGGCAGCCATTGCTGCATATAGGATGTGATCTTCATCTAATGTCTTTGACTCCCATGCATGATGAAACTTGTGATGAGGTTTCTTCAGTTTAGCGTACGAAGGATCAATCATGGCTGCTGCCAGGGTCAGCATTGAAGGTTGAGAGGAGGACACTAGGCTTGCCTTCTGGACATCGAAGGGCTGGCCTACAACGGGACCTATCCAATGCAGGACATCCCTGTCATTCTTAAAGTCTACAGTAACGAATTTCACTCTTTGGTCCTTGAGGAAGTTCTTAAAATCCTGGCACTCAATGTCGGCATGGCATATGTGGTAGACCAAGCAAACCTTATGTACGCAAACCTGGATCACGGCGGGATTCTTCCTCTCTACCTCCTTTACAATCTTCTCTCTTTCCAGGACTGTGGTGTACTCAACATCTAGCCCAACGACCCACTCATCCGTTGAACTGTTGAACATGCATAGGAAGCGAGCAAGCCATGCTTTCATCGTCGCGGATCGACGTGTGTAGATAATGATGAACTCATCGCCGGTGATGGCTCTAACCTGGTACTCAGCAGCGACCATGGAGATTTGGGAGGCCATGGACTTTGGAGGAGGGTTACTAGAAGCTGAACTGTTGTACCCCGCAAAAAAAACTGGGAGCGAACTAATGTGAAAGGACGGGACGACTAGGAGCGAACTGTTGTAAGGTAGAAGACGGGGACGAGTAGGGCGTGTGAACGGCATGGGGTTGCTGGCTTGCCCGGTGGATAAACGGCTGCAAGGCCCCAAAGAGTTCTCGAGAACTATGCGGGACCCACTAGATGTCATGTCTACTAGACCCATATCGTAAGCCTGACGGTATAGCTTCTGCCTATTTGCACGCCATGCCGGCGCGTGGATGTTACTTCACTTAATTCCGTCAACCGTCGTGCTTCCCACGACCTTCGCCTCCCTCGCGCGGTCGCGCCCTTTGAGACTTCGAACGGCTATAAATGAGCAATTTTTTTGCCTACTCTGCATGCATGATACTCCCTCTGGTCCTTTTTACTCCCGTCAACCGTTTGCAAAGTGTTTGACCAAATTTATACTAAAAATATCAATATCTACAATACTGATTATAATGAGTATAAGAACTACATTTTATAATGAGTGTAAAAATATTGATTGACATTTTAAATGTTGATACATTTTTCTATAAGGTTGGTCAAAGTAGAGGTACATTGACTTCAGACAAAACTTAAATGCACAATGCAGACTAGTTCCTCCGTCCAGGTGCCTGCCATGTCCTATCCTGTCATCACAACAAGGTTAGTTATTAGAGTACTAATACCTCCCTTCTAGTTTAAAGGTCTCGATTCAAAAATTTCACCTACTCTTATCAAGATAGTAGAGGCGGTGGAATAGTTTTTGAAGTCTGCAAAAGTACTCAACTAATGTTGTCGTTCTTCTCCAAAAAATGTGTTTACCAATGCATGCATGAACACTAGTTACTCTAACCCCCCTCTCTTCTTTAATTCTTTGCCACATCAGCATGTTTGCTATTCCCGTGTGCATGATACCAGCTAAGATACCACCATTATGGCCAGCCTTAATCATCGCATGCAAAAATTTAGTGCACCTTGAAATATGAATATGTGTGGGGCGTGTATGTTTTTAATGACTTGAGACTATACCTAGCCCGGCATGCAAGATGAGTTATTATGCACCATTCCCCATACCTCCAGTAAGCCCATTCGTCTCCAAATCTTTTCCTCTCCACGTGTGGAAACAATATGCCTGCCAAACTCTCCTTCTCCCTTCGGTGGTCCCGCCACTCCACCCCGTGTGAAAAAATCTGCATGCATGACTCTCCTCCCCCCACGCTCATCCAACCCGTTGTGACCAGCAATATTTCCACCCCTTCCCTCCCCTGTAATTTACTCCAACAAATATGCCCATGTAGCTGTTACGTTAATCATGCAACATATCTTCCGGGACGCTGCTTCAATAACTTAACTGCAGGTGCATTGGGCCACTGACATATGGGCCCAACAAGGGTCTGGCCCACATGTCAGTGACGCAACTGGACCTGTAGTTAAGTCAGTGCAGCTCAGTCCATATCTTACGTAGGTGTGCCATTTCTCGCTATAAATATTGTGCCTCCCACGGCATTCGGAAGAACGCTCATGTTCATCGCTATCTCCTCCCCCTCCCTCTCACGTAGGCCACCATGGCATCGCCCCTCCCAAGCCCTAAGCACCCCTCGTTGCACCGCCCGGACGGTCACGCGTTGTCATTCCGTTCCTCACCGCCACTAGTCAAGGAGGACGTGTCGGCGTTCCACTCCTCGCGGTGACGCGTCGAGGTGGATGCGTCGGCGTTCCCAATCTCACCAGCACACACGTCGGAGGACGCGTCGGCTCCCCGCGACGAGGAGAATACCGCGCCGCCTGCTGATCCCCCTAGCCTTGAGGAGCTTTGGTAAGAAAAGGATGGCACCATGTGGGAGGCTTTGCCACCGACAGCGCACGCAAGAATAGAGGCGGAGAAGAAGGCCGAGGAAGAGAAGCGCGCCGCGGGGCAAGCTGCCTGGCAGTTCTATGTCGCGTACGAGAGAGTGAGGCAATTGGCTCTTTGGTAGAAGGCTCGTGCAAGGGCCGTGAGGGTGGCAGAGGACGCCCGTGCTAAAGCCCTGAGTGCAGTCGGGCCCAACCGCCTCATCTACACTTGGCGGTACGTGGACCGGGTGCATGCTTCCAGCAGGAGGAGTACCTGCTGGCGCCAGATCACCACACCGGTGAGATCACGCTGGCTCGCCGGCAAGCCGCCAATCAGCACCTCGCGAGTTGCGAGGCTGAGGTAGAGGCGTTGTGTCGGCGCCCTGAGAAATGGCCGCGCACCAGGGCACTTGTGGCGCGCCGCAAGCGCTCCTGCGAGCGCCGTGGCTTTTAGTACGGAGTATAATTTAGTTTCGTAAGGTGATCTCATTAGTTTTGGGACGCAAATGATAAATCCCGAACGTTCAGGAATTATTAGCGTCCTTAATTAAGTATGTAAGAGGGTTAGTTCGGAAACCTTGTGTATCTGTACGCATTTTGTAAGTAGGTGCATACAACACAATCTTTAGTACTATATACTATCGCACTGCACGTCTCTCTCTATATATGCTTGCAGACTGTGCTACTCCCTCCGTCTAGGTGAATAAGTCATCTTTTGTTGTGCACCATGACCAAGTAGGAGGGAAGACATTATACACCTAGACGGAGGGAGTACTACTATCACTTATGTACGGGTAAATGCACGTTTTAACATTACGATGCGATTTTTGTAAAAGTAGAAAAACAACACTAGTCAAGCTTGTCAAACGATTCAATGCAAAACAAATGGAAAAATGCTCGTTTGATTGTTTACTTTTAGCTTCCTTCTCTGTGGTTATTTCTCTGTCGTACTTTGTACGGAGTATCTCATTGGTCGGAAAGGCATGCAAATTCCCAAACCGCTTCCTACACCCTGTATCAAATTTTTTGCCTAACAAGTTGTGCCGTGCAATTGGAATTCCAACTTGAGTACTAGTACTACTAGTAGGAGTACCCGGGGCCAGTTCGTTTAGGCTTCTAGCTAGATTAGTAGTAATCCGTTTACTACTAGCCCCGTCCTGGTTTATTGGTCCCCATTGTAATCTGTGTCAAATTTTGATCATAAATTTATCTAATGATATGTTTGTGATATCACATGCACTAACATTTCATCAGTTAAATCTTCGGTCAAAATTTACCACAAATTACAATGGTGACGAATAAACCATGATGGAGGTACTCCCTCCATTTTTGTATACAAGGCCACTATAAAAAATACATTTTGCATCTATACAAGGCCACCTACAGTAATCGAGACAAATATTAATGATGTTTCCTCGTACTAGTAACCCATGGCTTAATTACTAGCATGCATGTAGTGGATGATAATGACAAACTCATCTACTTCCTCTCTCACGGCCACTCAATTTCTTCTAATGTGCATGCACCCTATTAATTAACCCGGTAAACGAGAAAATAAATTGACTTGTAAAGAACACATTGATTTTTATCTTGGTACCTGTAATTTGAGTTTGTGGCCTTGTATATAAAAATGAAGGGAGTACTAGTAGTACTAGTAGTTTAGAAGCCCAAATAAATGAGTGAGGCGCCTTAATGTTACTCTCCAATGCGACTAGTCTTATGGGAAAAGCTGGGGAAGAGACGGCTTATTTTTTAAGCCGCAAAAAGAACTGGCCCTAGGAGTAGTCGCTAGGGATACTAGGAGTAGTAGCCAGGGATCGAGTGTGCGAGATGAAATGGAGAAAGTAAATGCAGAGAGATAAAATGCAAAAAAGACGGAGGGATGTGATGGTTGCCTGTCCATTTATTTTACCAGGCCACTTATTACTGGCAGTGGTTGGTTTTTGTGATATGACGGCTTTACTGCCGCGCCACAAGCGGCGTGAGACTCCCGTGCAGCGCTGCCCTCTACACTTGTACTACATCGGTCGTGGTTTATTAGTCCCCAATTGAATTTGACTGAAGATTTGACTGACAAAATGTTAGTGCATGTCAATAAAAACTATATCGTTGGATTTGTATTTGAACATAGTTTTGAATGATATAATTTTAGGTGACATGCATCAGCATTTATCATACTACATATAATGTTAGTTCAATTTTTGGTTGTACTAATCTATAGTAGTAAGGTGCCCATGCGTTGCATCGAAGAGTGAAATGCAATGATCGGGGAGTTGTTTATTTTGACAAAGGATGTGGGGGTCTCATGTGTAATGGGTATCGATAGGTTTCTTCGGATATTATTTCATCTCTAGAGCTCACAAACATCCGGGTGAAATAGATAAAAAGGTATCTTTTGGAAACAAAAGCGTTCAACTGTTCAACCTGCATCCAAAACATGTGAATAAATAACACTTATTGTGCTTTGCAAGAAATGATCTTTAAGAATTAGTTTTTGAGTATCGATTGTTATACATGTTGGCTACAGATGACATGTCACTTTCTTATAGTCAACAGTTGGCTATACTATTAAGTATTAACCATGCCCTTATACACCTAGACGGAGGGATTAAATAGGGATGACTTGGAAGGAGGCAGAGGAGATGTAAGAAATGGTTCATCATAAGTCTTTCACCAGTACTGTAGTAGAACTTCATACATGGAAGATTCTAGACTAAACCAGAAATGGATACACTTTTATTCATGCGCGATACTCCAATAGAGCAAGATCATGCATGGAATTCTCACATGCTTAGACAGCGGATTTCATTGAGCGAAGACTAATGATCAGCATTTAAATTGGTATTGCATATGTCCAGGTGAACCTCCTTGGAGTCCCCGTGCACCGCATTGTAGGGTAAATCATACCATGCGTCTTCCATGTCCATATCGGCGGGAAAGTTCCAGCTCTGCACAGTCCTAGTCAGCATGATGGAGCCGGTGTCGCCGCCCTCGTACCTCTGAGGGGTAGTAACAGTGAGCACGCACCCGTACATCGGCCTCATGTCAGTGTCAGTGTCAGTGGCGTCGCACCTAACGCACACTATAGAGACGGGGCGGTGGCCTGCATGGGCCTCGCCGGTGCCCACAATCAAGAGGAAGACGCTGCCGTCCTCGTTCGAGACTAGTAGGTGGCGGTGATCCTCCAGCGACTCCGGCATGGTGAACGGGTAGCACGTCTCGTACTTCATATTGTCCGCCAAGGGCCAGTAGTGACCACTGCACGCATCCATGAGGTGATGCACCATGTCCGTTGGCGAGCCCCAAAACAGCATCGGGCATTCATAGCAGTAGACGAAGGGATCCTTGGAGGCATCGACCAGGCCGTCCATGAAACGGGAGTGGCTGTAGGGGACGTTGCGCCAGTTGAATATATGAGCAAGTTACTACGAGATTTAATCTGAATAAGCACAAAATAAATCATGACGGCTATAACAGAGATGAAACTAATCATGTGGACTAGAATAGTGGAAGAACAGATATAATCTAGTAGGATACAGAGTAGAAACATGAATTCTACCATGATTTCAAACAGGAAGGACAGAAACACATACGGTGCAACGGGAGCTGCACTGTTGGCTTTAAGAATTAGTTTTTGAGTATTGATTGTTATACATGTTGGCTACAGATGACATGGCACTTTCTTGTAGTCAACCGTTTGCTATACTATTAATTATTAACCATGCCCTTATACACCTAGACAGAGGGATTAAATCAGGATGACTTGGACGGGGCAGAGGAGATGTAAGAAATGGTTCATAGTAGTCTTTCACCAGTACTATAGTAAAAGTTCATACATGGAAGATTCTAGACTAAACCATAAATGGATACACTCTTATTCATGCGCGATACTCCAATAGAGCAAGATCATGCATGGAAGTCTCCACATGCTTAAACAGCGGATTACATTGAGCGAAGACTAATGATCAACATTTAACTTGATAATGCGTATGTCTAGGTGAACCTCCTTGGAGTCCCTGTGCACCGCGTTGGCGGGTAAAGGATACCATGGGTTTTCCAAGTCCACATCGGCCGGAAAGTCCCAGCTTCGCAGAGTCCAAGTCCGTTCGATGAGGCCGGTGTCGCCGCCCACGTGACCCGAAGGGGTAGTAACACTGACCACGCACCCGTACATCGGCCTCGTGTCAGTGTCAGCATAGAGTTGTTGCGTTGACAGTGAAAGTATGCCGCTCAAAATGTTTCGGAACAGCCTACAATGTATGTAGCATGGAAGATATCGCCATCTCATAGTTGTTGCGTTGACAGTGAAAGTATGCTGCTCAAAATGTTATTCATCTCTATTTTAAAATCAAGCTCTGGCACCTCTACAAATCCCTGCTTCCCTCTGCGAAGGGCGTATCTATTTACTTTTATGTTGAGTCATCACCTTATTAAAAAGCACCCTCTGGAGAGCGCAATGTAATTTGCATTCATTACTATTGGTTTATATTGGGTATGACTTGACTGGATCTCTTTTACCATGAATTACAATGTTTAGTCAGTCCTTGGTCTTTAAAGGTGCTCTGCATTTATGTTTTGCGATCTCAGAATGGGCCAGCGAGATACCATCTTGTTATATCATATTATGATTGTTTTGAGAAAGTGTTGTCATCCGAGTTTTATTATTATTGCTCGCTAGCTGATTATGCCATTGACGTTAGTAAACATGAGACCTAAGTGTTATTGTGAATATGGTTAGTTCATAATCTTTGCTAAAAACTTGAATGGTGGCTTTACATATTTACAACAACAAGAGCAAATAGAGTTTGTAAAAGTTTTTCTTTATCACTTTCGGTTTATCAACTGAACTGCTTGAGGACAAGCAAAGGTTTAAGCTTGGGGGAGTTGATACGTCTCCAACGCATCTACTTTTCCAAACACTTTTGCCCTTCTTTTGGACTCTGACTAGCATGATTTGAATGAAACTAACCCGGACTGACGCTGTTTTCAGCAGAACTACCATGGTGTTGTTTATTGTGCAGAAAACAAAAGTTCTTGGAATGACCTGAAAATCCACGGAGATAACTTTGGGAAAATATAAAAAATACTGGCGGAAGAATCAAGGCCAGAAGGCCCACACCCTGTCCACGAGGGTAGGGGGCGCTCCCACCTATCTCGTGGGCCCCCTGATGCTCCACGGACCTCAACTCCAACTCCATATATTCCGTTTCGCGGAGAAAAAAAATTAGAGAGAAAGTTTATCACGTTTTACAATACGGAGCCGCCGCCAAGCCCTAATCTCTCTTAGGAGGGCTGATTTGGAGTCCGTTCGGGGCTCCGGAGAGGGGGATTCGTCGCCGTCATCATCATCAACCATCCTCCATCACCAATTTCATGATGCTCACCTCCGTGTGTGAGTAATTCCATCGTAAACTTGCTGGACGGTGATGGGTTGGACGAGATTTACCTTGTAATCAAGTTAGTTTTGTTAGGGTTTGATCCCTAGTATCCACTATGTTCTGAGATTGATGTTGCTATGACTTTGCTATGCTTAATGCTTGTCACTAGGGCCCGAGTGCCATGATTTCAGATCTGAACCGATTATGTTTTCATGAATATATGTGAGTTCTTGATCCTATCTTGCAAGTCTATAGTCACCTGTTAGTGTTATGATCCGACACCCCCGAAGTGACAATAATCGGGATACTTCTTGGTGATGACCGTAGTTTGAGGAGTTCATGTATTCACTATGTGTTAATGCTTTGGTCCGGTACTCTATTAAAAGGAGGCCTTAATATCCCTTAGTTTCCACTAGGACCCCGCTGCCACGGGAGGGTAGGACAAAAGATGTCATGCAAGTTCTTTTCCATAAGCACGTATGACTATATTCGGAATACATGCCTACATTACATTGATGAACTGGAGGTAGTTCTGTGTCACCCTATGTTATAGCTATTACATGAGGAATCACATCCGGCATAATTATCCATCACTGATCCAATGTGTATGAGCTTTTCACATATTGTGCTTTGCTTATTTACTTTTCCGTTGCTACTGTTACAATTACTACAAAACTGATATCGTTACTTTTGCCACTGTTACCATTATTATCATACTACTTTGCTACTAAATACTTTGCTGCTGATACTAAGTTATCCAGGTGTGGTTGAATTGACAACTCAACTGCTAATACTTGAGAATATTCTTTGGATCCCCTTGTGTCAAATCAATAAGTTTGGGTTGAATACTCTACCCTCGAAAGGTGTTGCGATCCCCTACACTTGTGGGTTATCAAGACTAATTTTGGGTGCCATTGCCGGGGAGCATAGCTTTATTCTTTGAGTCACTTGGGATTTATATCTGTTGATCACTATGAGGAACTTGAAAGACAAAAGAACTAAGATTTTTCCCTCAACTACGAGGGGAGGTAAGGAACTACCATCTAGCTCTGCACTAGATTCTCCTTCTGTTTTGAGTAAGCTTGCGACACCTAAACCTGGTACTTCTTTGAATTCTGATATGTCGCGTGTTATTGATGATGCCACTTCTGCTATGCATGATATTTATGATGAAACTACTTATGTGCATGATACTACTTTGTCATTAGGTGAATTTCTTGATGAACAACTTGCTAGGGTTAGAGAGAACAAAATTATTAATGATGATATTATCGAAGATAGTGATGATGAAGGTTCTCCCCCTAATTATGAATTGCCTATTGTTCCTGAGGGTTATGTTATGGATGAAGAAGTTGCTAGAGCTATTTTTGCTTGCAAAGATAGATCTGATCTTAAGAAGTTATTAGCTAAATGGAAGCAGCAATCTCTTAATGCTAGAATGAAACCTGACCCTGCTTTTGCTACTTCACCTATCTGTGTTATTGATAAGGATTATGAATTCTCTGTTGATCCTGAAATAATTACTTTGGTTGAATCTGATCCTTTTTATGGCTATGAATCTGAAACTGTTGTGGCACATCGTACCAAGTTAAATGATATAACCACCCTGTTTACTAATGATGAGAAGTCTCGCTATTATTATATCCTTAAGATATTTCGTTCTCATTAAAGGGTGATGCTAAAACTTGGTTTATTTCTCTTGATCTTGGTTGTGTGCATAGTCCCTAGGATATGATTTATTACTTCTCTGCTAAATATTTCCCTGCTCATAAGAAACAAGATGCCTTGTGGTAAATATATAATTTTGTGCAAATCGAAGAAGAGAGTCTCGCACAAGCTTGGGGGAGGCTTCTTCGACTACTTAATGCTTTGCCTGATCATCCTCTTAAGAAAAATAAAATACTTGATATCTTTTATAATGGACTAACTGATGCTTCCAAGGACTACTTGGATAGTTGTGCTGGTTGTGTTTTCAGGAAAAGAACAGTTGACCAAGATGAATTACTATTGAATAATATGTTGACTAATGAAAATAATTGGACTCTTCCTGAGCCAATTCCTGAGCCAATTGAGCCAACTCCTGAGCCTATTCCTAAACCAACTCCGAAGAAGAGGGGAGTTCTATTTCTCAGTCCTGAAGATATGCAAGAGGCAAAGAAATCAATGAAAGAAAAAGGTATTAAAGCTGAAGATGTTAAGAATTTACCACCTATTGAAGAAATACATGGTCTTAATATACCGTCTGTTGAAGAAACACATTGTCTTGATAACCCGACACAGGTAGTAAAGGTAAATTCTCTCTATAGATATGATAAAGTTGAAATCCCGTCTACTAAATATCATAGCCCATGCTTAGATGAATTTGATGACTTTATGGCTAGGCAAGAAAGTTTTAATGCTTATGTTGGTAGAGAATTAAAGAATAATGCTTTCGAGATAGGACGCTTGAGTGATTATATGGCTAGAGTTAAAGGTGAACTTAAACTCATTAGCAAATATGCTTCTATGGTTACCACTCAAGCTGAGCAAGTACTTAAAGCTCAAAGTGATTTGCTCATTGAATTAAATAATGAACATGACTTTGCTGTTAGAGTGGCTAATAGAACTGGTAGAATGACTTAGGAACCTTTGTATCTTGAAGGCCACCCTAAGAGAATCAAGCAAGATTCTCAGAGAAATAATTTAGAGTCACCTACTTCTTCCAAAAAGAAGAAAAAGAAAAACGATAGGACTTTGCATGCTTCTAGTGAACCTGTTGTAGAAACACCTGAGAATCCCAATGATATTTCTATTTCTGATGCTGAAACACAATTTAGGTGATGAACATGAACCTAGTGATAATGTTAATGATAATGTTCATGTTGATGCTCAACCTAGCAAAAACAATGAGGTAGAGGTTGAACCTGCTGCTGATCTTGATAACCCACAATCAAAGAATAAACGTTATGATAAAAGAGATTTTGTTGCTAGGAAGCACGGTAGAGAGACAGAACCATGGGTTCAGAAACCCATGCCCTTTCCTCCTAAACCATCCAAGACAAAGGATGATGAGGATTTTGAGCGCTTTGCTGAAATGATTAGACCTATCTCCTTACATATGTGCTTAACTGATATGCTCAAATTAAATCCTTATGCTAAATATATGAAGGATATCATTACAAATAAAAGAAAGATACCGGAAGCTGAAATTTCCACCATGCTTGCTACTTATACTTTTAAGTGTGGAATACCAAAGAAACTTGGAGATCTAGGGGTACCAACTATACCATGCTCCATTAAAAGAAACTATGTTAAAACTGCTTTATATGATCTTGGAGCCGGTGTTAGTGTTATGCCTCTCTCTTTATATCGTAGACTTGAATTGAATAAGTTGACACCTACTGAAATATCTTTGCAAATGGCTGATAAATCAACTGCTATACTTGTTGGTATTTGTGAGGATGTGCTTGTTGTGGTTGCAAATGTCACTATTTTAACGGACTTTGTTATTCTTGATATTCCCGAGGATGATAGTATGTAATTATCCTTGGTAGACCCTTTTTGAATACTGCAGGGGCTGTTATTGATTGCAACAAAGGCAATGTCACTTTTCATGTTAATGGTAATGAGCATACGGTACACTTCCCGAGGAAACAACTTCAAGTTCATAGCATCAATTCTATTGGAAAAGTTCCAACTATCATTATTGGAGGTTTGGAATTTCCCCTTCCTACTATGAAGGAAAAGTATGATATTCTTATTGTTGGGGATGTTCAAATCCCCGTTGAGGTAACCTAGTGTTATTCAAAATTTCTCCGGTTCCGTGTTATTCGGAATGAGTTTGTTAACAAGACTTGATCAACCTTGTTAGTGGATTCATTTTGATGATCATGAGATGGATGAAACTAGAAGGCACCACCTTCTGTACCCTCTTTTTACCTTTTGATTTAGAATAAATAAAGCAAAAATAGTATTATCTGTCCATTTTTTGAATTATCCATGCAATAAAAAATATACCAAAAATAAAAGTGCTCCAAATGCCCTGCAAATTTAGTATGATTTTTTAATGGAATATTTGAGGATTTTAGGCACTGAAAACATAGCAGGGGGCAAGCACCTGGCCACGAGGGTAGAGGGCGCGCCCACTCCCCTAGGCGCGCCCCCCTGTCTCGTGGGCCCATGGTGGGCCCCCCTCCACTTATTCCTGGACCCACACACTCCATTTTCTTCCGAAAAAATCCCCATCCAGCTAAAGCACGAGTTCTAGCTCATTTTGCTGCGATTTTCGATCTCCTTGCTCAAAGCTCTATTCACAAAACTGCTTGGGAGATTGTTGCTTGGTATGTGACTCCTCCATTGGTCCAATTAGTTTTTGTTCTAGTGCTTTATTCTTTGCAAATTTTTGCTGCATAGATGACCCTGTTCTTGAGCTTGCATGCCAAATTTATGAGGTCCCAAGTAATTCTAACGCATGACATAGGCTCAGGCACTTGTAGGAGTAGTTGCTACCAATCTTGTTTAGTTCTATTCACTTTTATTTTGAAGTTACTAAAAAATTTCAGAAATTTTTCAGAGAAAGAAATATGTCTAGGGGAATGTACCAAGGTGGTTCCTCAACAAAGAGAGGACCTAGGCGTGCTATGCATGAGCAAGACGATGAATCACCAAGGGATGCCGAAGCGCGAGCTTGTGAGTGGCCATCAGAAGAGTTTATGGTAAATGCAAGCATCAAGGATGAATTTGACGCGTATGTGCGTAACACCGATCTTGAGGACTTCATACAAGATAAGTGTCCTCAGTACTACCAATTGACTGATTCATTCGTGAGAAGATTTAAATTTACATCTTCGCGTAATTCTCAGAATGTCCTGTTTGATATTTATGATCAATCTTATACCATGGACTTAGAAGATTTTACAACTGCTTGCAAACTCCCGCGGTGGGGCAATGTTCATGAACCCCACAGATCTGAATATAAAGACTTTCTAGCTAGTATTACTGTGGGAGAATCTAGGGATATACCACAAGCTACCATAGGGAGCATTCATTTTCCTGCTATACATTATTTTGCTCTCTTCATTGGTAGATGCATTAACGGTAAATATGAAGCATGTCACATATGTGTCCCTGATCTTTGTGTCCTCTAGAGTGCTGTGTTAGGTAATAAAGATTACAACTTGGGGGCAATAGTTGCACGTAGCTTGCATAATAATGGTATATCTGGAGATTTATTTGGAGGGATTTATGCGACCCGTGTTGCTAATTATCTTGGTATATCCCCACGAGAGGAGGATATGGAGTTGCTTCCTACTTATTTAGATTATAACGCGATGGTCAAACATCGTTTTCTTTTGAGGAATGAACAATTCCTCCAGTATCGGCTAATATTTGATAGACGTAGCTCTGTCCATGTTACTCTCCCTGCTCCTTCCCTTTTAGATTACCAGGCAAAATGAAGATATGTTGTTACCATGGAGGAGGCAGCTGAACACGAGGGGAGAGCGGAGGTGGCTCGCCAACATGCCACAGCTCAGGATGCATTTGCTGTTGCATCTCGGTATGACCCCAGTTGTAACTTCGGATATCAGCCAGGCTGTCCTTGGCAATAGACCAACTTAGGCCAAAAGCCTAAGCTTGGGGGAGTATGTATTTCTCACCGACTTTACATCTGTGTTCACACACTATTCTAGTTGTCGGTGCTCATACTCTTTCATTGTATTATCCATGCTAGTTTATTTCCTTTTTCTAGCTTTCTTCTTGTGTGTTTGATAAACCTTAAGAAAAACAAAAAACCAGTTAGTTTACTTTCCATGCTTGTAGTAGTAATTAAATGAAAACCCAAAAAGATTTCTCGTTCTTCTTTTACATGTTGGGAGCTTTCCCGTGTAAATAGTTTTATTTTCTTTTCTTTCCTTTGGTTGTCGAGAGTAGAAGACCATATTGAAAATGTTTAGTGGCTCTCATATGCATGATTGTTGATTTAACTTAGAGCCCATATTACTTTGTCATCTCTCTTGAGTTGAATCCTTGCAGATTCCAGCTTAGTCCAATGCACGTGCACTATTATTATTATACACACCGTTCGGTCGTGCAAGTGAAAGGCAATAATGACGATATATGATGGACTGATTGAGATGAGAGAAGCTGGTATGAACTCGACCTCTTTGTTTTTGTAAATATGACGAGTTCGTCGTTCCTGATTCAGCCTATTATGAAGTAAACATATTTGCAATGACAGATTATAGTTGCTTTTGTCATGCTTAATTAGCTATGAGTTATAATGGTTTACCTTGCGTACCAACATCTTATTAAAATGATTATGATGTGGTATGATGGGTTGGTATCCTCCTTTGAATGAATTGAGTGACTCGACTTGGCATATGTTCACGCATGTAGTTGAAACAAAATCAACATAGCTGTCACGATATTTATGTTGATGGTGGATTATATCCTACTCATGCTTGTACTTGGTGTAAATTCATTTTAATGCATGTTCATGACTGTTGTCGCTCTCTCAGTTGGTCGCTTCCCAGTCTTTTGCTAACCTTCACCTGTACTAAGCGGGAATACTGCTTGTGCATCCAAACTCCATAAACCCCAAAGTTATTCCATATGAGTCCACCATACCTTCCTATATGCGGTATCTACCTGCCGTTCCAAGTAATTTGTATGTGCCAAACTCCAAACCTTTAAATGAAATTTTGTTTTGTATGCTCGAGTAGCTCATGTTCCAACTAGGGCTATCTGTATCTTCCATGCTAGATGGGTTATTCTCAAGTGGAGTGGACTCCGCTCTTCATTCACGAGAAAATGACTAGTAACCGGGATGCCCAGTCCCATGATCAAAACGATCAAAGCAAATCAAAAAAATTAAACAAAACTCCCCCAGGGTTGTTGTTAGTTGGAGGCACTCATTGTTTCAAGCAAGCCATGGATTGATGCTTGTTGGTGGTGGGGGAGTATAAACTTTTACCATTCTGTTTGGGAACCGCCTATAATGTATGTAGCATGGAAGATATCGCCGTCTCATAGTTGTTGCATTGACAGTGAAAGTATGTTGCTCAAAATGTAATTCATCTCTATTTTAAAATCGAGCTCTGGAACCTCTACAAATCCCTGCTTCCCTCTGCAAAGGGCCTATCTGTCAGGACCCCGACTCAATGCCACATCGATCTAGCATGTAACACCTCATATCACTTTGCGGCCTCACGCGGTATCCCCACGGTGTCGCCTTACCTTTGCGGGACCGCTTTATGCCTTTTGGCACACTTATATGATAGTGTCGCTAGCATCCATATGATAAGGAGCCCGGCCGACATGGCTAGTCGTAAACCCAAAGTGGCAAAACTTACAGGACAGCATCCATGACCCAAAGATCGAACGCTTTGGTCATCACGAAAGTGAATCCAGGCTGTAGCACTGGGCTAGCAGGACTCTGGTGAACCGGGCTGTAGCGGGCTAACAGGACTCCGGTATCCATTGCGTGACATTTCCCCGAAGGGACAGACACAGGAACAAAGAAGGACACATGCCGGCCAGCCTAAGTGTTCCGGAGCAGTAGCAAGCTACCATGGCTCGGTGGAAACACTAGGAGACATTTCCCGGTAAGAGAGGCTACTAAAGATAAACAACTAGATAGTCAGATCCCACACATACAAAGCATTTCAATAACATACACACAATATGCTCGATATGTGCAAATACAACATGGCATCACAACATGACTCTACGACTCAAGTATTTATTCATTAGGCTCCGAGGAGCGAGATATTACAAACATGGGTCTCACGACCCAACATTCATAGCATATAAGTCAAAGCACAAGCGGAAGCTTAACATGTCTGAGTATAGACATCTACAAATGAAAAAGGCTGAGAAGCCTGACTATCTACCAGATCCTGCCGAGGGCACAAGATCGTAGCTGAGGTAACAAGCTAAACGTCGAAGTCCACGTGGAACTACTAGCGAAACTGAAGTCTCTCTGCAAAAACATAAAATAGGCAAACGTGAGTACAAATGTACCCAGCAAGACTTACATCAGAACTAACTACATATGCATCAGTATCAACAAAGGGGGGTGGTGGAGTTTGAATGCAGCAAGCCAGCTTTGACTCGGTGGCTATCCTAAACTATGACTGCAAGTAACTCTTTTGAGGTGGCGCACACGAGTCCACATATTCACCATATCAATACACCACTATGGATCCGCTCCCGTCTCCCTACGAGAATGCCGTCCATAGCACTCACACTTATCTTGCGAGTTTTAGAGTATCCACTTTCACTTGTCTATGAACTATGCAAGGGGTCCAAGTTTCCATATCCGAGGAATCCGCTATTCAATAGATAATGATAACCCCGCAGGGTGTACTTCTTCACACACGCCTCGCCACTTATCGCCTCAGACACGCCATGTACCTCGGCAACCTTCAAGCGGAAGCCGGGCGAGGGAGGCGGCCACGACCGACTAACCACACAAGTCTCTCGTCCGTGTTTATCGCCTAGTCGGGTTCCATCCGCAAGGAGATCCGGCGGGTGTCGCCACGGCCCCAAACGATGTGTGCAGGGTTCCCAAGTCCACCATCCGGTGCCACTTGGTACACCGGCCATCTTGTGTTTAGTCTGTCCCAAGGCCACCTGTACCGGGTGCCACTTGGTAGACTACTAACACTACCTACAAACACCAGAAACTAGTTGCACCTCCTGGACAGAGATCAAGTTGATTAATAAGTCGAGAGGGGCACTTAAGCATTCCAATGCATGGTAGTAACTGTTCATGGATCACAAACACAGAACTCAGTTCCTGAGGACGGCTGCAATGAGACAACCCACCATGTACTCCTACATGGCCTCTCACCGCTACCTTTACCAAATCGTGTTCACACACTTAGCTCTCAACAGTAGGACATGTTCACACACCTCCGATTCATCCCCGATGAATTAGGCCTGACTCAACTCTAAGCAGTAGCAGGATGACAAACAAGCATGAATGAGTAGGCACATCAGGGCTCAAACAACTCCTACTCATGCTAGTGGGTTTCATCTATTTATCGTGGCAATGACAGTCATGCAAAGGATAAAGGGTTCAACTACCACAGCAAGTAACAGCTTGAATCGTTGTTGTCCTAATGCAGTAAAAGAGAGCAGGAGCGAGAGAGTGGGATTGTATCGGAATGAACAAGGGGTTTTGCTTGCACGCACTTCAAGATATTATAGCTCTTCATCGGTGTCATCGATCACGTCGTCGGAACACGTCTATCGAGAGGGGACAAACACCGGCAAACGAGGAAGAACACAATCAATGCAATGCACAATATGATGCATGATCATGACATGGCAATATGCTGTGATTTGAGCTAATGCAACTAGCAGCAAGTTAAATGGAGTTGGTTTGAACCCTAGGTTCAAATTCAAACTCCATATGTGGATATTCAAATGCCATTATTTGTTTTGCCCAATTCAGCAACTATAAGTTGTTCTAACATGCATGAAAACAGTACAGATGGATAGATTGGATTTTTCTGATCATTTTTCATATATAATTTATTTCATTCTGAGTTACGGTTGAATTTCTATGATTTTTAGAAGTTTAGGATATTTTCTGGAATTTTCAGAATAAGATTAAATCCAGAAAATACTTTATTGCGTCAGCATTGCGTCGCCGTGACGTCAGCAGTCAATGGAGACGGTCCAGGTCAATCCTGACCTGTGGGTCCCGCGTGTCAGTGATTAGACTAACTAACCTAATTAAAATTAACCCTAACTAACTTGGTTAGCCGGGCGAGGCCGCGACGCCGCTGACCGAAGGTCAAATCCCTGGTCAACCGGGGCTAATCTACCGGCGTCTAGCCGCCGGCAACGACCAGACGCGGCGGAGGCTCGGGATCGCTCCTCCGGCGACCAAAAGCAAGGCGGAGGCATCTACGCAGAGCTGGCAAACGCGCGCATCCAACGGGGCAAGTGGGAGCAGCTGGGGTGGCCGGAGCTCGCCGGAAAAGAGCTTGTGGCGGTGGCCGGCGTGCGGGTGTGCTCGGGGTCGGTGTTATACTGCACGGCAGGGGCCACGGAGGGGTGCTACGGGCACCTGGTGATGCACTGAGCGCTATGGCGCGGTCGGTTGCGGCTCTAGGTGTCGGTGGCCACGGCGGCGGCATGGCCGGCGGAGCCAAGCTCCTGGCCACGACGGCAATGGCGTTAGCGGAAGCAAAAGGGCCAGAGGAGAGGGGGGGTCGACGCGGAAGCTCAGAACGGTCGCAGTGGAGCCAACGGCGATCTCGGAGATGGTCAGATGTGGGCGGAACGGCGATGGCAATCTCGGGCGGCCGGCGATGAAGAATGCTGCGATGACGGCTCCACGGGGCGTTTGGCGCCTCATAACTTGACGGGGAGGTAGCAGGCGATGTGGCCGAGCTCGCAAGCACAACGGGCGGTTGAGGGGACGGCGGGGAGCGCGTGGGTAGCGAATGGCGGGGACGGCGATGTTCGGTTTTCGGGAGAGAGAGCGGCAGAGGCGGGAATGAGCACGGGGGAGAGTGCGAGGCGGTCGGGGAGGTTGCGTGGCGCTCTTGGCGCCCTCCAGCAGCAGCGGCGGCAAGCAGGAGGTGGCCGAAGCCGCACGCGCGTGCGCCACGCCTCTCCTCTGCCTACTGGCTGAAGGAAGAAGACGGGCATGCCCCTGGTGAGCTGGGCCGCACAGTAGTGGGTCTCTGGGCTGTAGGTGAGCGCCAGGTAGGGTCAGGTAAGCCTCTGTTCTTTTCCGATTTTTATTTTCTGTTATTTTGTTTTGATTTAGTTTGGGAACTAAATCAATTTAAAACTTTCTGTAAACTTTTTGTGTGAGCTCAGAGAGATAGTCCAAGGCCACATGCAAATTTACAAAAATATTTGAACATTATTTCTTATATAGCAGAAATAATTCCAACCCAAATATGTTATTGATTTAAATCAAAGGCCCAAAATAAATTATTTCTGTGCCTCCAAAAGTATTGGTTTGAGTTTTACCTCATGCCAATATTTTCACAGAATAACAGGAACATTTTCTTGGACTCATTTGATGAGATTTAAATGTTGGTTATTTTTAGAGGTTTTTCCGAGGCTTTTGAAAATTCCTCAATTCAAGTTTCATTTGAATTTAAACATGATGCTCACATGGAACTAGCCTAGGTCTGACCAGAATTAGGGACGTGACAACTCACCCCCACTAAACAAGAATCTCGTCCCGAGATTCAAGCGTAGGGTAAGATGAAAGGGGAACGCAAACTAACACAATCTTCACGATCCAGGTTGCACTTCATAGGAACGTTGATTCGATCACCATCATTGTCTCGATGTCCTGCTCTGAGAACTCCATCTAACATGACAACAAGAGGAAAGGGACAACTTTAGCAGGATCGATCTTCTAGAAGACCGAATAACTCAGAATCAACTCACGGAGTGAGACATTAATACATCTCTGGAGCTGAGAGGCAAGACATGCATCAGGAGGGACGGAAGAAACAATTTGATGAGGGTTTCAAAGTAGCGAGGAAACAATTACTATGATCCCATAACGGGCACCTTGGGAGAGGTGACTCAGAGAAATATCCGTTAAGTGGCAAAAAGAATTACCTTTGATTCGTAGATCATTGAAACTCTTTATACCAGCTTAAGGCAAATCACAAACGATCATTTGGAGGAGTTCGGTAGAATGACATACTCGGACTAGAATGGATGATGTGGACTACCTTGTTGAAGACAACGTAAGGGATGATTTTGCTTGCGCGCGTGCTCTCGAAACTTGAGCATTTCCTATTCATCAAGGTTTTACCAACATCCGTGTCAAGGAACCTGGCAACACATCTTACTACCATGATGAATAGTGGTGGATGATGCAGATGCAAAGGAAGATAACACCTTCTCAGATTTCACCTTAGCGAGGCCAAGGAAACAAAATCTGGATGATCGACCGAGAGACATTTAGCACTCTGCTTCTAATGTTCTCCTTGATGTGCTAGCGTAACCCATTTACATGGTTTGGTACGTAGAACATTAAGTAAAGGTCGGACTTCGGGTGCACAAGAATCCATAAGGAGCAACTACTAGAATAAGTTTTATGAGATCCTTATGGGGAGGTGACCAACTTCTTCAATCAAGATACTACAATAATAGGTCTTCCGGCTGGGTGTGTTGGCCACGACATCCAATTTACCGGGTTACGAAGAGACCACTATTATAGTTCTTGGGAAACGTTCCAACCATCATATCTGCCTGAGATTCAGATCTGGTTGGTGTCAGGATAATCTAGACTCGTCAAGTCTAGAAAGAAAATGAAGGTTTGCAACACAAATCGACGAGATGACGTTGCGAGATTCTCGGGAAATGAACTACGATAGCATGCTCCAAAACAAGAGCTGGTTCTACTACAAACATGTGAACACGTTGTACGAGACAAGCATGACCACATAATAGTCTTATAATGAAACACTACCGAGTTCAGGTGGGGAACCATCATCAGGGATTTCGAAGTCTTTATGCGCGCTGGACTTCTTTTCCTTGAACAAATCAATCAGTGGCTTGGTGTGCTAGGGACACATAGAATGAAGGTTGCAAATCTCCAAACCACAGAATACTTCGCACATGCATGACTGACTTGGGATGATTCCAAAGGAAGCAAAAACAATCTTTATCGGATACACGGCGGCAACTTACACCAAGTGCACGTGAATTAGAGAAAGTCACTTCTTTCATCCGAACATATACCTCATGTATGGAACACGAAGGTAATGTTTACAAAAGTTTCCAACACTAGATGGATGTTCAACATGATCATGGAGAAGATAAGATGCTGCTGATGGGCTCAACAACAAGTCATAGGGATGACCATATAAATGGAATTCCATAATTATGTGAACAAGGACATAGCATTGGTCAGACCCAAAAGATGTAATGGTGTATGCTCGAGGGATAACCGCGAGTAAGACAACATTACGAACATCGTTGGTTCTGATTTGATTTGACGATAGCCCATACTCAAATCAAAGTTTTTATAAGATAATAGGTCCAACAACTAATCACAGGGACCAATCGATGAAGATATCATCTTTCTTCAACTAACACACCAACACCAGGATATCCCTTTGAAACGAACTAAGTTGGGCAAGCTTTTATCTTCCAACTCTCCAAGTTATTGTTTAGCTCAACCAACTAGCTCAGGTATAACCAACACAGATTCTTGGAGAATGGGTGGTTTAGAGGAAAACCAATATGATCACGAACTCAACATAACAGTCAGGAAACAACCCGGTAATACTTCCGAGAAGATATACGGAAAATCACGAACCACCGATATGTCACTAAGCTCAAGAACAATCTTGCTTTTCAGGGCAAGACGATATGGTGAGATAAGAAAGGGATTGGATAATCCTATCTCTTTGATCAAGAGTGCACCAGAAATAAGGACTAGGTAGCACGATTAATCTTAGAATGATGATTCAAAAACCAACACGCTAAGAATGAAATTATTGTCCGTTAACTACCAAGCAACGGAGTTGCTAGGAGCATAGATTTCACACATCACCATTCACTTGTCGGCATTCCGGTTACAACAACACGAAATCGAGGAATGAATAATGATGGCGAGAAGTATCACTACGTCAAGAATTCATAAGAGAAGGTGCAATTCTCATGAAAATCCTGAGATAAAGACGGTAATACTTTAGGTAGAACAGATCAAAAGCTGGCTTAGTATTTGATCTGTGAAGTACAACTACTTTGACCCAATCCTGGATATGGATGAGGTACTGGAGTTTGTTTCTCCTAGTCATCCTGGAATAGAATGGCTTGACGGACCACAAGGGTAATAGGCATCGATGAACGAATGCACGCATACTCTTGACTATCAATTGATAGACGAGGGTCGGAATACAATTAAAGAGGGACAACCCAAGACAACATATGATTTTCTGAGTTGTGGATGCATGGATTAGCATGTCGAACGAATTCAACATATTTCTTCCGGATAACCCATGCAGAAAGGTAGAACTGGCAGAGTCACAATATAGAATCGAGAACTCATCAGAAGCACTCTGATTGTGATCTTTTGATCAGCGAGGAACTGCTGCCATAAGTAGTTCATGGTATTTGGAAGAACGATATACCATGAACCTCGAGGCTATCACAAGGTTACTAATATCCTGAAGGGACTAGCAAACACTATCAACATGAAATAAGTAGTGTGAATCTCGGGTTTAGAAACCCAGAAGTAGAATACCTACAAACTAAATTGCATCACGGGATGCTTTCGAGAATGACGGTGGCCAGAATCATCACACTAGGAACACAAAGCATGGCTAGGGTACTAGGTGGTACTCTAAGACACCTAGGGTCATAATAATAACTCCAACATATATGTCGAGGCAATAAAGTACCTCAACTCAGCAATTAGTGTGAATAATCTGGCCCAAAGGATTATTAGGAATGGGAAGGAGGGATTTGCAAATGCTTCAGACTATTTAGAAACCTGGGATGACTCGGACAGGCTGTAAATGCTCAAAAGGTTTGAGACATTCTGCAAAATGGTTGCATAACCACTCGAACATCATAATATCAAGGTTTCGAGATCAATTGTCAACACTCGGAAGTAGTAGGAACTTAACTAAGGCTTAAATCCATCAATCCTATAGGTCTACAGATTAGTAACACGTGATCCTAAAAGAAAGAAGAGAAGGCCTAGTTCCTTAACCCCGTAGGAAAGATAAGATGACTCAGATCAGAAGGGCATAAGGTAAAGGAGTAAAAAGAGCCTTACGTTCCATCCCACAATCAATTCCCCTACATATAACTAAAGCATTTCTAGACTCAACTTCGACCAGTTTGGCTTGGTAATCCTACAGGCAGTCAAGCTCTGATACCAAAGCTGTTAGGACCCAGACTCAATGCCACATCGATCTAGCATGTAACACCTCATATCACTTTGCGGCCTCACGCACGGTATCCCCACGGGTGTCGCCTTACCTTTGCTCGGACCGCTTATGCCTTTTGGCACACGATATGATAGTGTCGCTAGCATCCATATGATAAGGAGCCCGGCTGACATTGCTAGTCGTAAACCCAAAGTGGCACAAACTTACGGACAGCATCCATGACCCAAAGATCGAACGTGTCGGTCATCGCCGAGTGAATCCAGGCTGTAGCACTGGGCTAGCAGACTCGGTGAACCGGGCTGTAGCAGGCTAACAGACTCCGGTATCCATCGCGTGACATTTCCCGAAGGGACAGATACAGAACGAAGAAGGACACATGCCGTCCAGCCTAAGTGTTCGGAGCAGAGCAAGCTACCATGGCTCGGTGGAAACACTAGGAGGCATTTCCGAAGAGAGGCTACTAAAGATAAACAACTAGATAGTCGATCCCACACATACCAAGCATTTCAATAACATACACACAATATGCTCGATATGTGCAAATACAACATGGCATCACAACATGACTCTACGACTCAAGTATTTATTCATTAGGCTCCGAGGAGCGAGATATTACAAACATGGGCCTCACGACCCAACATTCAGAGCATACAAGTCAAAGCACAAGCGGAAGCTTAACATGTCTGAGTATAGACATCTACAAATGAAAAAGGCTGAGAAGCCTGACTATCTACCAGATCCTGCCGAGGGCACAAGATCGTAGCTGAGGTAACAAGCTAAACGTCGAAGTCCACGTGGAACTACTAGCGAGACTGAAGTCTCTCTGCAAAAACATAAAATAGGCAAACATGAGTACAAATGTACCCAGCAAGACTTACATCAAAACTAACTACATATGCATCAGTATCAACAAAGGGGGGTGGTGGAGTTTGACTGCAGCAAGCCAGCTTTGACTCGGTGGCTATCCTAAACTATGACTGCAAATAACTCTTTTGAGGTGGCGCACACGAGTCCACATATTCACCATATCAATACACCACTATGGATCCGCTCCCGTCTCCCTACGAGAACGCCCTCAATAGCACTCACACTTATCTTGCGAGTTTTAGAGTATCCACTTTCACTTGTCTATGAACTATGCAAGGGGTCCAAGTTTCCAAATCCGAGGAATCCGGCTATTCGAATAGATAATGATAACCCTGCAGGGGTGTACTTATTCACACACGCTCTCGCCACTTATCGCCTCAGACACGTCATGTACCTCGGCAACCTTCAAGCGGAAGCCGGGCGAGGGAGTCGGCCACGACCTGACTAACCACACAAGTCTCTCGTCCAGGTTTATCGCCTATTCGGGTTCCATCCGCAAGGAGATCCAGCCGGGGTGTCGCTCACGGCCCCAAATGATGTGTGCAGGGTTCCCAAGTCCACCATCCGGGTGCCACTTGGTACACCGACCATCAGTGTTTAGTCTGTCCCAAGCCCACCTGTACCGGGTGGCACTTGGTAGACTACTAACACTACCTACAAACACCAGAAACTAGTTGCAACTCCTGGACAGAGATCAAGTTGATTAATAAGTCGAGAGCGGCACTTAAGCCTTCCAATGCGTGGTAGTAACTGTTCATGGATCAGAAACACAGAACTCAGTTCCTGAGGACGGCTGCAATGAGACAACCCACCATGTACTCCTACATGGCCTCTCACCGCTACCTTTACCAAATCGTGTTCACACACTTAGCTCTCAACAGTAGGACATGTTCACACACCTGCGATTCATCCCCGATGAATCAGGCCTGACTCAACTCTAAGCAGTAGCAGGCATGACAAACAAGCATGAATGAGTATGCACATCAGGGCTCAAACAACTCCTACTCATGCTAGTGGGTTTCATCTATTTACTGTGGCAATGACAGGTCATGCAGAGGATAAAGGGGTTCAACTACCGCAGCAAGTAACAGTTGAATCGTTGTTGTCCTAATGCAGTAAAAGAGAGCAGGAGCGAGAGAGTGGGATTGTATCGGAATGAACAAGGGGGTTTTGCTTGCCTGGCACTTCTGAAGATATTATAGCTCTTCATCGGTGTCATCGATCACGTCGTCGGAACACGTCTATCGAGAGGGGACAAACACCGGCAAATAAGGAAGAACACAATCAATGCAATGCACAATATGATGCATGATCATGACATGGCAATATGTTGTGATTTGAGCTAATGCAACTAGCAGCAAGTTAAATGGAGTTGGTTTGAACCCTAGGTTCAAATTCAAACTCCATATGTGGATATTCAAATGCCATTATTTGTTTTGCCCAATTCAGCAACAATAAGTTGTTCTAACATGCATGAAAACAGTACAGATGGATAGATTGGATTTTTCTGATAATTTTTCATATATAATTTATTTCATTCTGAGTTATGGTTGAATTTCTATGATTTTTAGAAGTTTAGGATATTTTCTGGAATTTTCAGAATAAGATTAAATCCAGAAAATACTTTATTGCGTCAGCATTGCGTCGCCGTGACGTCAGCAGTCAACGGAGACGGTCCAGGTCAATCCTGACCTATGGGTCCCGCGTGTCAGCGATTAGACTAACTAACCTAATTAAAATTAACCCTAACTAACTTGGTTAGCCGGGCGGGGACCGCACGTCAGTGACCCAGGGGGGTCAAATCCCTGGTCAACCGGGGCTAATCTACCGGCGTCTAGCCGCCGGCAACGACCAGACGCGGCGGAGGCTCGGGATCGCTCCTCCGGCGACCAAAAGCAAGGCGGAGGCATCTACGCGGAGCTGGCAAACGCGCGCATCCAACGGGGCAAGTGGGAGCAGCTGGGGTGGCCAGAGCTCGCCGGAAAAGAGCTTGTGGCGGCGGCCGGCATGCGGGTGTGCTCGGGGTCGGCGTTATACTCCACGGCAAGGGCCACGGAGTGGTGCTACGGGCACCTGGTGATGCACTGAGCGCTATGGCGTGGTCGGTTGCGGCTCTAGGTGTCGGTGGCCACGGCGGCGGCATGGCCGGCGGAGCCAAGCTCCTGGACGCGACGGCAATGGCGTTAGCGGAAGCAAAAGGGCCAGAGGAGAGGGGGGTCGACGCGGAAGCTCACAACGGTCGCAGTGGAGCCAACGGCGATCTCGGAGATGGTCCGACGTGGGCGGAACGGCGATGGCAATCTCGGGCGGCCGGCGATGAAGAAGGCGGCGATGACGGCTCCACGGGGCGTTTGGCGCCTCATAACTTGACGGGGATGTAGCAGGCGATGTGGCGGAGCTCGCAAGCACAACGGGCGGTTGAGGGGACGGCGGGGAGCGCGTGGGCAGCGAACGGCGGGGACGGCGACGTTCGGTTTCGGGAGAGAGAGCGACAGAGGCGGGAATGAGCACCGGGGAGAGTGCGAGGCGGTCGGGGAGGTTGCGTGGCGCTCTTGGCGCCCTCCAGTAGCAGTGGCGGCAAACAGGAGGTGGCCGAAGCCGCACGCGCGCGCGCCACGCCTCTCCTCTGCCTACCGGCTGAAGGAAGAAGACGGGCATGCCCCTGGTGAGCTGGGCCGCACAGTAGTGGGCCTCTGGGCTGTAGGTAAGCGCCAGGTAGGGTCAGGTAAGCCTCTGTTCTTTTCCTGTTTTTATTTTCTGTTATTTGTTTTGATTTAGTTTGAGAACTAGATCAATTTAAAACTTTCTGTAAACTTTTTGTGTGAGCTTAGAGAGATAGTCCAAGGCTACATGCAAATTTACAAAAATATTTGAACATTATTTCTTATATAGCAGAAATAATTCCAACCCAAATATGTTATTGATTTAAATCAAAGGCCCAAAATAAATTATTTCTGTGCCTCCAAAAATATTGGTTTGAGTTTTACCTCATGCCAATATTTTCACAGAATAACAGGAACATTTTCTTGGACTCATTTGATGAGATTTAAGTGTTGGTTATTTTTAGAGGTTTTTCTGAGGCTTTTGAAAATTCCTCAATTCAAGTTTCATTTGAATTTAAACATGATGCTCACATGGAACTAGCCTAGGTCTGACCAGAATTAGGGACGTGACACTATCTATTTACATTTATGTTGAGTCATCACCTTCTTATTAAAAAGCACCCACTGGAGAGCACACTGTCATTTGCATTCATTACTATTAGTTTATATTGGGTATGACTTGACTGGATCTCTTTTACCATGAATTACAATGTTTATTCAGTCCTTGGTCTTTAAAGGTGCTCTGCATTTATGTTTTGCGGTCTCAGAATGGGCTAGCGAGATACCATCTTGTTATATCATATTATGATGGTTTTGAGAAAGTGTTGTCATCCGAGTTTTATTATTATTGCTCGCTAGCTTATTATGCCAAAGCGTTATTGTGAATATGGTTAGTTCATAATTTTTGCTGAAACCTTGAATGCTGGCTTTACATATTTACAACAACAGGAGCAAATAGAGTTTGTAAAAGTTTTTCTTTATCACTTTCAGTTTATCAACTGAATTGCTTGAGGACAAGCAAATATTTAAGCTTGGGGGAGTTGATACGTCTCCAACACATCTACTTTTCCAAACACTTTTGCCCTTGTTTTGGACTCTAACTTGCATGATTTGAATGAAACTAACTCGGACTGACGCTGTTTTCAACAGAACTGCCATGGTGTTGCTTATTGTGCAGAAAACAAAAGTTCTCGGAATGACCTGAAAATCTACGGAGAAAACTTTTGGAAAATATAAAAAAATACTGGCGAAAGAATCAAGGCCAGGGGGCCCACACCCTGTCCACGAGGGTGGGGGCGCACCCTCTCCCCCTGGGCGCGCCCCCCTGTCTCATGGGCCCCCTGATGCTCCACTGACCTCAACTCCAACTCCATATATTTCGTTTCGCGAAGAAACCAATCAAAGAGAAAGTTTCATTGCGTTTTACAATACGGAGCCGCCGCCAAGCCCTAATCTCTCTCGGGAGGACTGTTCTGGAGTCCGTTCGGGGATTCGGAGAGGGGGATTCATCGCCGTTGTCATCATCAACCATCCTCCATCACCAATTTCATGATGCTCACCTCCGTGCGTGAGTAATTCCATCGTAGGCTTGCTGGACGGTGATGGGTTGGATGAGATTTACCATGTAATCAAGTTAGTTTTGTTAGTGTTTGATCCCTAGTATCCACTATGTTCTGAGATTGATGTTGCTTTGACTTTGCTATGCTTAATGCTCGTCACTTGGGCCCGAGTGCCATGATTTCAAATCTGAACCTATTATGTTTTCATGAATATATGTGAGTTCTTGATCCTATCTTGCAAGTCTATAGTCACCTATTATGTGTTATCATCCGACAACCCCGAAGTGACAATAATCGGGATACTTCTCGGTGATGACCATAGTTTGAGGTGTTCATGTATTCACTATGTGTTAATGCTTTGGTCTGGTACTCTATTAAAAGGAGGCCTTAATATCCCTTAGTTTACACTAGGACCCCGCTGCCACGATAGGGTAGGACAAAAGATGTCATGCAAGTTCTTTTCCATAAGCACGTATGACTATATTCGGAATACATGCCTACATTACATTGATGAATTGGAGCTAGTTCTGTGTCACCCTATGTTATAGCTATTACATGAGGAATCGCATCCGGCATAATTATCCATCACTGATCCAATGCCTATCGTTACTGCACTGTTACCATTATTATCATACTACTTTGCTTCTAAATACTTTGCTGCAGATACTAAGTTATCCATGTGTGGTTGAATTGACAACTCAACTGCTAATACTTGAGAATATTCTTTGGCTCCCCTTGTGTCGAATCAATAAATTTTGGGTTGAATACTCTACCCTCGAAAGCTGTTGTGATCCCCTACACTTGTGGGTTATCACAGTCCTCCTCCGAGACTAGCAGGTTGATGTGATCCTCCAGCGACTCCGGCATGGTGAACGGATAGCACGTCTCGTACTTGATGTTCTCCGCCAAGGGCCAGTAGTGACCGCTGCACGCATCCGTGAGGTGATGCACCATGTCCGCCGGCGAGCCCGAAAACGGCATCGGGCACTCATAGCAGTACACGAAGGGCTCCTTGGAGGCATCGACTAGGCCATCCATGAAACGGGAGTGGCTGTAGCGGATGTTGCGCAAGTTGAATATATGAGAAAGTTACTACGAGATTTAATCCGAATAAGCACAGAATAAATCATGACGGCTATAACAGAGATGAAACTAATCATGTGGACTAGCATAGTAGTAGGATACAGAGTAGAAACATGAATTCTACCATGATTTCAAACAGGAAGGACAGAAACACATACGGTGCAACGGGAGCAGCACCGTTGGCGTTGAGGTTGTCACCCATGTCATTCAGGAAGAGGTTGCCGAGGTCGGGGAAAAAGTCATCATCGGTGATGTCGTGGCTGTTCGCAGTCGCGAGAGTGCGGTCCCCAAATTTCAAGAGTGCCCACCGAATGGAGCGCAGGAGGGAGTGGCTGTAGGGGATGTTGCGGCCGCCGAATGGAGCGTAGGAGTAGCACACGAAGTAGTAGATGGTGTCCTTACTAGTACTCCCTAGTCTCTATCTATCTATATCTACTCTTATAGAAAACCGAGGTGGTGATGATGGTATGCCTACCATCTTGTAATATAGACCGTTCGATCTATATCTGACGGATAGAAAGCCAACTATGACAATTTTACAAAAGATACCCGCACCTCTCTCCACTTTACAAATAAGGCCTTGCCTCGTTCATCCTTATCTCCCACAACCTCGTGCTCCTCCCTAAAGTCGCTATCTCTAGTACTCTTCTTTGTTTTTTAGAACAAATCAAATAGTACTATGCCGTCCGCTGCACGCCTGGCTGAACACGCCTCCTCGCCTCCATGATCACCAACTGAGTCTTTTATAGGAGTAGGAGTAGAGAAAAAACCGAGTTGGTGATGATGGTTAGCCAGGCAATGCACGGGCATCTTGCTATTTTTTTGCATATAATTCAAAACACCACATAGACACGGTCTTTGAGCATGGTTTGTAGTCGTTCCATGGTCGGGCATTGAAGTTTGTAACTATTTTAGATTTGAATATACTAATCCTCCGGTGCTAGTAGTAGAGCAGAGTCCTACTCTACTACTCTACTCAAGCAAGTTAGGGCATAGTAGTAGGTACTGTAGGGAGTACCAGTACTGTGATCACTCAAACAAGTTGTCTGGCATCGATATGAACCTATGCTGCTGGTATGTGTCTCGTAAGTCAAGCGGCATGCTGTAGTCATCATCACATGTCCACTTCTCGCAGCACATATTCGCTTCTCCATCTTTGTCCGCACATAATCTCGTCCAATCTTCCACCCCCGCTAAGGCGCCTCCCCCCCTTGTCCGAAACCCAAGCACTAACAATGGAAGAACCGAGCAGTGTCGGCCGAAAGAGTCGTTGAATTCACTCCCCACAGAGGTAATCAAGCTCATTGTTTCGCGTGTGGACAATCTCTATACCATGCCGCTCGCCGCGTGCTCGTCGGGGTTGTACCGTTTACTAAAAGCCCTCAGGCCGGAGCTTTTTAAGCCAGCTCCTTGCTTGCTGATGCCGCCTGATCTTCAGAAACGGCGTGTCACGCAGCATAACGATCGTAGGGTGGCGAGCATCAACCCCCTTGACTGCGATCCGATCCTCGTCACCCTCAACTACATTAACGGTATGTACTGGGTCGGCATGAACACGTCTTGGATGGTGCTCTTCGACGGTCGCGGCAGCTGGATGCTTGTAGAGGTCTACACCCGGCGATTGATCCCCCTTCCTTCAATTAACACTGCACTGCTTTGGCACTGCGGCCCAGAATACTCGGAATCTTACAGTAGCCAACATGATACCAAGTTTGATTTGCTCAAGGTTGTAATCTGCCCAGTGCCCACAAGATCTGCGAATGATAAAGACTTCAGGCTAATTGCGTTCTTCAACCACGGTCTCGCCTATCTGATAGGTCTTTGCAGTAAGTGGATAAAGCTGCACGTCCATCGGAGGATCATACATCCTCCGTGGTTCTCTGATGCCATTGAACACAAGGGGTTCATTTATGCTGTCGACTCCTTCTATGGCTGGACATATTGCTGGCCTACTCCAGTCATCGCTACAATCGGTTGTTACAGCAGTATGTCACTTTCCTATGGTATCATGATAGCTTGCTTATATTACTGTCAACATTTACTAAAAAAATATTCATGCTCATAACATGCTGTTCTTAAGATTGACTACATCAAGAGCCCTTTTTTATTTGACTCCAACTTGATATGATGTTGTAGGCTGCCTGGTGTCCCTACCCTTCCTAATCCTAGAACCTTTCAAAGAAAAGTGGCATGGCAGTTGCAGGTGATTCCTGGTTCGATCAGATGACGGTGAACGATTGATGATCATTCGCACGTACCGGACGTGTTGTTTTGCGGAATACAATCACAGTCACTGCAAGGTCTTTGAGCAGGATCCCAGCTTCTCTGGGCCTTCAAGAATTTTTGACTGGAGGCTGGGAAGTAGCCTTGGTACACGCTCTCTGTTTGTCGGACTGAATTATCCGATTAACCAAGAGATAACCGACGGCAAGGATCATGATGGCAGCGCGGTTTCGTTCATCGGGCAAAACTATGTGTACACAGCGTACAATGCGTCTCTGCATGCACCATACCCTGATATGTGTCGCCATGCTCTGCAGCCCAAAGTAGGAGAGAGGGTCGCAAGTATCAGACTTCGACCTACTGGTTGGAGTTTCCCCCATCAGGCACCCATCTGGTTCAAGCCGTTAGCCAATCTCCACAGCTTAATAAATAGTAACATCTAACTAAGCCAGTTAGTTAGATGCCTACACTTGATGTAGTAGGATCTTTATTTAGTTTGATGCATACACTTGTTCTTTTTTGGTAGCCCTTTTGTAATAATGGATGATGTTTGGGTTGGAAGAGAGAGCTGCGTCTTCACTCTTACGCCTGCTTCGCTTATACATTGCACCCCACCGTGGTTCTTTGCTGCTGGTATTTTCAATGTATAATCAGTAGTATATTTCGTCTGTTGGTTGAATAAATGTATTTTTAGAACGACAACCACAATGTTTTGGATGTCGTTGCACGGTTTGATCCTTAGTGCCCCGTACCGTACGTAACGCATGCTATTTTTCATACGGAACACACTTTCCACTTGTTGATAACATGCAGCCCACTGATGAAGGCCCAATAGAGGAGCCCATAATTAACTGGAAGGGAGGCTATCACATGAATTCGGCCCAGGTACATGCTCATGGTCCCCTAAACATAAATAAGTAAATAAATAAATAAAGCTAAATGCTCATGCACAACTTCTTTAAATTCATGATTTAACAGGAGGATATTATTTCCTATGATAGGGTCGTTACATTCAGTCGATATTATTCTTAGGCAAAGATAGCGACCACTCTTCTTTCTCCCAGCATTTTCTTCCTGCAACCAGCGGACCCATGCAAATTGTAGTCAATGTCGTAAATTGTTCCGGACTATTTTCATTTTTCAATAAGAATGTCCAACCCAGCCCAGCACATTGGCGACAACACTTTATCCTCCGCCTTGGTGCGCTCGCCGTGGCGCCGCCGTCCATCCCTGTCAAAATAGTTTTTTTCGAAACGGTCCCTATCAACATAGTGAATCGGGAGAGAACTGTAGTCGTGAGTATGACAGTACGGACCCACCAGGTGCACTCTCGAACACAAGCAAGCACCTCTTTTACTACTCAGATGCACCCCTTGTTTTTTACTCTAATCCACCCTGCTGATATCCGGGACCCACATCATTTTTAATGTATAGTCAATTAACGACAGAATTGCACAAATTTTTTTGAGTAGTAATTCGGAGGAGCAGGCTATAATCTGGGTTGTGCGGTCTCTGTGGCCCGTCTAACAACATGACCAGCCCGACAAGTTTTTTTGGGAAAATAGGTAGCCCAATATTTCTTTCTGAAGAATATCCAAGCTAGGCCTATTTGTTATCTTCGACTTACTGCGCTGCAAATCTTTCAAGACGAGGAGGGATGCATTCCGGCCTGGCCAAAGTGTATGGTCAGTGTTTCTTAAAAGTAATATCAAAGGGGTTGAAAATTCCAAAAAAATTATAGCAAATGGGATATTAGTTTCTTTTTATGTTTTTGTTCTTCACTGATATTTTATAGTATTTCATTGGATTTAACATGACATAGTACTAATTTATTTTTAAATTTGTTTTAGTATGGCTACTAATTTTTGGATTAAGAATATTTTGTTCCCCAGCCAAAATTTGCGAATTTTCAAAATTTCGCACATATTTAGTTAATATTTTCAACCCTGGTACAGACTAGAAAATGGGCAGCAATTCTAAAAATGGAAAACGGGCTGCAATAATTTCCATATGAATTAGAAAATGAGTAAAATTTATAAAAATAATAGCAAATGGGCTATACACGCCATAGATTTCGAGGCTGACTTGTTTACGCAAGGCTCTGTCAGTCAACACACGATTCTAGTAGCAGTGACTGTTGGATGTCCATCCAACGGCCCACGTGCTTCTTCAATCTCTGATCTTCCTGCTCCAGCCACCTAAACTAGCGCCGGCGGGACTGCCTGCTCCCTCCTCTTGTGGCCCGCTGTGATGCCGCGTAGGCTTCCCCGGCCCACCCTACTCCCTCCGTTGGCCTGGCCGCACGCAATCAACTTCCTCCTTATTACGCGAAAAAAATGATTCCTCCCACTGACATCTGGGGCGCACCGGTTGGGAGGCTGACCTATGGGCCTACTAAGTTGACGCGTACGCAGGGCTTGTCAACTTAGTCAACAAACGATTGTAGCAGCAATAAACGTTGGATTTGAATCGAACGGTCCTGCTGCTTCTTCAAGTGATGCTCTTCTTGCGCCAGCTGCCCAAACCAGCGCCAGCGAGACCACCTGCTCCTGCCTCCAGTGGCTGGCTGTGCTGCCATTGAGGCCTCACCGCCCCCTACTACTCCCATCGATAGCCAGGCCCTGCGGCGGCAGCAACCGCACACCGTAGCCGAACCAGTGAACCCTCCTACTCCTCTCCGCGTGGGCATCCACTGCCGCGTCTTCCCCGGCTCCGCGTCATCCCCTTCCTAGGCCTCGCCGTCATCCACCACCCTGGTGCTCTCAGCGCGACGTGGTCAACCTAGTCATGGAACGACTTCCATCGGATGTGGACTGTACGTGGAGAGGCTGACAGCTGGGTCCACGGCCCCACACAAGGAAATCCCTCCTTATTACGTGCAAAATAATGATTCCTCCAGCTGACATTTGGGATCCACTGGAAGGGCCTCTGTATTTCACGAAAAAACGTTCCCCCCACTGACACGTCGAACCCACCAGCTATATCTTCGCACGCAAGGAAGTGTGTCCTCATTACGCACAAAAAAATGAATACCCCCTACTAGCTGGGACCCACCATAGTGGGTAGCTGACTTGTGGGCCTACTAAGTTTACGGGGGCGGAGGGCTTTTTCAACTTAGTCAATACTCCAGTGACCGTACGATGTCCATCCAACGGCCATAGTGCTTCTTCAACCTCTGGTCTTCTTGCTCCAGCCGCCCAAAGCAGCGCCAGTTGTGCCGCCTGCTCCTGCCTCCCGTGACCGGCTGTGCTGCCGCGGAGGCCTCACCGCCCCCATCCTACTCCCACTACTGGCCAGGCCATCCCTCTACTCACCCGCACCCCCTATTATTCTGCGGTGACAGCAGCCTCACACCGCAGCCGAATCAGTGAACCCTCGTACTCCTCTCTGCGTGGGCACTGCCGTGTCTTCCCCAGATCCACGTCAGCCCCTTCCTAGGCCTTGCCGTCATCCACCGCCGTGGTGCTCTCGGCGTGGCGTGGTCAACGTGGTCAAGAAACAACTTCCTTCGGATGTGGACTGTACGTGGAGAGGCTGACAGCTGGGTCCATGGCCGCAGCAAGGAAGTGCCTCCTTATTACGCGGAAAATAATGATACCTCCACCTGACAGCAGGGACCCACCGGACGGGCCACTATAGTTTGCGAAAAAAACGTTTTCCCCTGACTGTTGGGACCCAACAGCTACATCTTCGCACGCAAGGAAGTGCGTCCGGGCAAAAAAAACGATTCACCCCCCTGACTGCTGGGACCCACCAGCTACATCTTCGCACGCAAGGAATTGCCTGACAGTCGGGGCCCACCTAGTCAAAGCGTACGTAGCATTGTCATTCTGGTCGCGAACATGTACGTACATACTTGTCGATGTAGAGGTGCGCATGTGTTGTAGTAGAGGCGCGCACGTAGCATGTACACGTATGTACAAGCAACAGGGTGCAAGAAAGTAAATACGGCCATGTACGTACATACGGGCGGGGTCTCGAACGCCTACTCGCGGATATGTATGGCCAGGGCTCGTATACATTGCTGGGTCGGAATGGAGAAACTGCGTCGTTGTCATGTTCATGGGGAGGCAACGGAATGCGTCGTGTTCATGGGGAGGCAACGGAATGCGTCGTGTTCATCGGGAGGCAACGGAACGCATGGGAGCCAACCGGCTTGGACAGAACAGGCGATGGAAACGAGGCCTCGCGTATCGCATAATGGAGGAAACGGCCTTGTGTTCGACCGGCCACGTTCAAAACGGGATCTCGTTCATCGGGAGGGGTCTGGCGTACCGCAAACTAGAGGAAACGGACCTCCTACGGTCGAAACGGGGGTCTTGTTGATCGGGAGGGGTGTGGCGTACCGCAAAACGGATGAAACGGACTTGTGTTGGAGCACTACGGTCGAAACGGGGGTCCTGTTCATCGGGAGGGGTGTGGCGTACCGCAAAACGGGACACCACGGGATACTGTTCATCTCCACCGTCAACCTCCTCCAGCCTCCACGGGCTACCGTCGACCTCCTCCAGCCTCCACGGGCTCCTGTTCATCCAGCCTCCACCGCGTGCTACTCCACCGGCTACTATTCAACCACCCCTCCACGGGCTCCTGTTCAACCACCCCTCCACGGGCACCCCTCCACCGTCTACTATTCATCCAGCCCTCCACGGGGTCGTCCTATTCATCCAGCCCTCCATGGGGTCCTATTCATCCAGCCCCAACCGGCTCAATCGATCGGGGTCCTGTTCATCCAGAGGCAATGCCACAGGGTCCTGTTCATCCACCCCCACCGCTCACTGTTCATCCAAACCCCCCGGCAACACTCACTGTTCATCCAGAGGCAGCATCGATCGGCTTCAATTAGCAGCAGTAGCGAAGGAATCGCTCGATCGGGTTCAGTTAACAGTCATCGATCGATCGCTTCGGTTCAGTAACGCGTAGCCTGCAGTGCAATCGCTCGGGTTCAGTTAGAGCCCAATGCCTCGCTTGGGTGCAGTTAGAGCCAACGCCTCGCACACACGCGCATATGTGTACGAGAGAAACGCGCATCGCGCGGCCCCCGACCTCCCACCGTAACCGGGAACTCATCAAAATTTTCCTCGCCCTTGCTTCTACCATGTTTTTTTCCGTCATGGACGGCCCAAAGAATGTCATGCAGCTGCTTCTCTGTCCCGCCCAGGACGAAAAGCCCATTTTCTATCATGATTTTTTGTCATAGAAGTAGGAGCCCACCACATCTATGATGATACCGGGTTTTGTCACAATTATCATCATAGAAGTGTCATAAGTATGACAGGAAAAAAAATCGTTCGGCCCAAAATGTCACGGATGTGTCTTTTTTTGTAGTGCCTTGTCGTGCGCTCGGCCTCCTGGTTCGAGCTGGCCCTGAGTGTGTCCACCATTGTCGAGGAGAAGCACCTTGCCGTCGTGCTCCCGCTGACGGCATGCATCAGCAACGAGGGAGGAGAGACGGTGCTCCGGGTCGGCTCTGCAAAGTCGGGAGCCTTGGGTGAAACCTTTTACCCCTTTTTTCTGCACAGCGTCTTCGGAGGGCTCCTCCCCCTTCTCCAATTTCTTCTTCGCCATCCTCAACCATTACCGGATCCACGCCCTTCACCTTCATACCAACTCCATCCTCCTCATGTTGATCTTTGCCTTCTATTGTGAGGCGTTTGTGGGGGTGATGCCCTCCGTCGCGCTTTTCCACCACTTCTTCTACCCCTTGATGGTCGGCTCCTAGTCCTCCGGGTGCGCCAGCTTCGTCATTGCTCACGGTAGCAACACGATCTCGAGGGCCGGGAAGAAGGTGGAGAACTTCCGGCACAAGTGGATCTTCATGGAAATCAAGCGCTCCCACGCTCGGCTGGAGCTGCCGACCACCTTCCTGGCAAAGCTATACCGGTGGGCTCATGAGAAGCTCACCGACTATTAGATATCGGGTTCCGGCAAAACCCTTAAGGTTCAAACTTTGGGGAGCGCGCGATGTCGGTGTACTAAAGTAGGGGTACCTTAGTACCCCCGAACTTGTGCACGGGCAGTCGCAGCGCCCCGCGGCAAGGCTTGCCGGGCGCCCACCAAGATCCTCTGCCATTCCCATTATTGCCATTCAGGAACAAAGTGTTAACTAAGAAGACAAGGCCCCAGCAAGAGAAGCTTGCCGGGAAGGACAAAGACCCCGACAAGAGGAGCTTGCCGGGAAGGCCAACCAAGGCACTTCTAGAAACTTGCCGCGACGCCCCGCGCATCCCGGCAAGGCCCGGCGAGCGGCAAGCTCGCGGGTGCGACAAGACAACGGCCGCGGCAAGGCACTTGCCGCGGCAAGGCTGCCACTCTGCACCCAAGCTCCAGCGCATCCAACGACGTGTCACCCCAGGACTATCCGAGGAGCACATGGCGGTATTTGTGCAGCCATCGCGGTCGCGGTGTGGCGAAAGTGACAAGGAGGCCATCGTGGCGATCGGTGGCGCCCCTAACGGTCGCTTCCTTGCCTTTGTTAGGCGACAGACGGGCATTAAATGCCCTTGTCCCTGCCGTCGAGTTAGGTAGGGGACACTATTGGTAGCAGTTGTACCAACCTGCGTTTTACCTTTCTACCCCTCTTCCTCGCTGCCACACTGCCGGTGACCCTTTAGACTATGAAAAGGAGGCCCATGCGCACGCGTGGGGGTTCGAATTTTGGTTCCGCAATGGCATACCCACGCCCAGATACCAGAACAAATACAAACACAAAGCAGCGGTAGGAGTTTTATCTCTCGGAGAGCTCGAGTGGGTAAAATCCCCGTGCTCTCGACCTCGATCGCTCTTCGTGCAGCCCTCCGCCCCTTGCCGGACCAGAAGGGGCCCTGCCCCATAGGTGCTCGTGCTACCAGAACCCCATGACATCTTTGGCGCGCCAGGTAGGGGGCGTCGAGGTTGTGCGAACCTGATCCGGTCTCTGCGCGCGCTACATCAACATCTTCATCGACATGCCACCGAAGAAGAAGACTTCGGAGGTGGCTGCTCCGTCTGCGACTATCCAACCGCCGCCGGAGCAAACGGGCGGTGGAGTGGACGCCGGCGGAGGACCGGGCGCCGACGGTGGGACTCACGTCGTCACCAGGTCCAAGGACAAGGCCCCGCAAGGTTCAGCGTCTGCACATCCACCGCACCCCTCCCAGGAGGTGCAGGATCTACAACGCCACGGTGCTCCTGGCGCCGTGCTCGCGTTGGAACAAGGCCAAGCTGGTGGGTCGCGGGACGCTCAAGGCCAACGTACACGTCAACACGCTGGCACGAGCGCAGTGCGGTCGCCTGGGCGAGACATTGCTCCTTCTAACACTGTTAGGAGTTTGAGCATGTCCCGCACCTCGCGCCGCTCACCACCACCACCCAAGACTCCAGAGGAAGCGCTGGCCCGAGCCCAGCTACTCCTAGATTACCCTCCAGCGCCGGACAAGATCGACGACTGGAGGGCCACCATTTATAGCCTCATTGGCTTCGCCAACGCCGACAAGCCCCGGCAAACGAGCACGTCGAAGCCGCGGCAAGACGTTCAGGCAGAAGCCGGTGGTGACAAGACCGCTGGGGGTGCCACCACCGTGCACTCCCCGCCCCGAAGGCCAAGGTCGCCGACTCGCCGGGCCAACCTCGACGCTGACTCCACCGCGTTGTCGGACCCGCGAGCTCGCCGCGATCAACGCCACGTTCTCCAAGAACGACGACACGAAGACGCTCGTACTTGCATCGAGCGCAGAAGAGAAGCGCGGCGTCAATCTGACTAGCGCGCTGGGCCCACTGTCGATATGCATGCGCCCGAAGAACGAGCGATTTGCCGTCGCGCGACAGGTTGCCCTCGTTCACCCGTGAGCTGCGGCAAGTCCAAAGGGCCCAAAGACCAAGAACTTCAAACCAGACGTGCCGAGAAGTGCGATGGCGGGATACATCCGTCGGAGTTCCTCGGCGTCCACACCATCGCGGTGCGCTGCTGCGGGGGCGACGAGAAGATCTCGCCAACTACTTTCGCCGGTGCTCAAGCCCAACGCCGATCTTGGCTCATGCACTTGCCGGACAACTCCATCTCTTCATGGGCGGACCTGTGCCATCAATTTGTCGGCGCCTTCAGAGGCGGCCACAAACCCCATGGCCAGGAGAGCGATCTTCATTTGCTCGCCCAGAAAGAAGGAGAACCCCTGCGCAAGTACATACAGAGATTTAGTCAGGTGCAGCGCAACATCCCAGACGTCCACCCTGTCGCGGTTATCAGCGCGTTCCATCAGAACGTGCGTAACCGCAGGATGGCGATGTGCAAGATCAGAGATGTCAGCGAGCTATAAGCTCTGGACAACAAGTGCGCACGGGCTAAGGAAGGGAGGAGAATCCCCGGAGAGAGTGCAGGAGCAGAAGGATCTGACAGTGAGGATGCCCCTCCGGCAAGGAAGAGCCGGAGGCGGAATAACAGAAAGAGAAAGGCTAAGGATGTGCTAGTCGTCGAGCAGTCCGGCAACGGAAGCGGCGCCGGCAAGGCCAAGTCCGATGATTCCGGCGAGGCTGTGGTGGCCGCCGACAAGCAGGACGGCTCCGGCAATTAATACTGCAAGATCCATCACACCAAGGGCCATGACCTCCAAGCCTGCAAGAAGGTTGAGCAGATGGCAGAATTGCAGAAAGCTGAATATGAGCGTCGCGATAAGGAGAAGGCCCGGGAAGGTGGCGGAGGATCCGGCAAGAAGCTTCCCGCCCGGGGAGGGCGCCGCGGCAAGGCCAAGCAGCAGCAAGGAGATAGACCCCCCCGCGGCCGCGACAAGGACGAGGACGAAGATGAAGATGATGAGATGGAGGAAGATGAGACCGACGAGCAGGAGTTCCAGAAGGCAACAGAGGTGTTGTGAGTCGACGGCGGTGCTTCTCTGCACACCTCGCACCGCCAACTCAAACAATGGGTGCGAGAAGTGAACGCAGCAGAACCGTCCGTTGAATCGCGCAAGCCTCTAAAGTGGTCCAGCACGCCCATCATCTTTGATGTTGAGGATCACCCTGATCGCATCACTGCGGTCGGGTGCTTGCCGATGTTGATTTCGCCAACCATCCGCAACCTCAAGGTTACAAAGATGTTGGTTGACGGCGGGGCCGGCCTAAATCTGATCTCCTCCGCAGTGCTCAAGAAGCTCCAGATCCCTGACAGCGAGCTCGAAGAAACTGGTACATTCCAAGGAATCAACCCAGGAAGGAGCCAGCCAAAGGGGAAGATCACACTGCCAGTGACGTTTGGCAGCGAGCTGAATTTCAGAACAGAGAGAGTCACGTTTGATGTTGCTGATTTCCCATTGCCTTACAATGGGATACTTGGCCGTCCAGCGCTCGCCAAGTTCATGGCAGCCTCTCATTATGCTTACAGTGTGCTCAAGATGCCTGGTCTGATAAGTGTCATTTCTGTCCATGGCGACAAGAAGGATGCACTTATCTGTACCGACAAGATCTACCGGGAAGCAGCAGCCGCAGCAGAGCGCAGACCACTTGCCGCTGAAGCTCCCGGGGGGAAGAAGAAGAAGATCAAGTCCGGCAAGAGTTGCTCTGATGCCCACTCCGGCAAGCGCACCTCTTTGGAGTGCTGCGCTACCGTCGAGGACGCACCGTCGAGCTCCACCGGCAAGTGCAAGAAGGCAAAGGCAGCTTCACCAGAGACCAAGAAAGTGGCCGCAAAGGAGGACGGCACTGGTGGCACCTTCACCATCAGTGCCACGCTTGATCCTAAATAGGAAAGCGCGCTCATTGCTTTCCTGCGGGCGAATGTCGATGTGTTTGCATGGCAACCATCTGACATCACCGGTGTTCCCAGGGAAGTAATTGAGCACCACCTTGCCATCTGTCCTCACGCACGGCCCGTCAAGCAGAGAGTGAGGAAGCAAGCAGTAGAGCGTCAAGAGTTCATTGCTGAGGGGATCAAGAAATTGGAAGCAGCAAGCCTGGTCCGAGGAGTACTCCATCCAACGTGGTTAGCCAATCCAGTAGTCGTGCGCAAAGCAAATGGGAAGTGGAGGCTTTGTATTGACTTCACTGATGTTAATAAAGCTTGTCCCAAGGATCCATTCCCCTTGCCACGCATTGACCAGATTGTTGACTCCACAGCAAGATGTGATCTGCTTTCGTTCCTTGATGCATACTCAGGATATCATCAGATCTTCATGGTAGAAGAGGATGAGGATAAAACCGCATTCATTACTCCATGTGGCACGTACTGCTTTGTACGGATGCCTTTCGGACTAAAGAATGCTGGTTCAACATTTGCAAGAGTAGTCAGTCATGCTTTTGAGCCACAGCTGCACAGAAATGTAGAAACTTACATGGATGACATAGTGGTCAAGAGCAGAGACAGAGCAACTTTGATCCAAGACTTGGACGAGACCTTCACAAATCTGCACAAGATCAATCTCAAGTTGAATCCCGAGAAGTGTGTGTTTGGAGTTCCTTCCGGCAAGCTTCTCGGATTCTTTGTATCTCAGAGAGGGATTGAAGCCAATCTCGACAAGATCAAAGCAATTGAGCAGATCGAAGCACCGAAGCGAGTCAAGGACGTGCGAAGGCTTGCCGGCTGTGTTGCTGCTCGCAGTAGGTTCATCTCTAAGTCTGCTGAAGCGCCTCGCCATTTTCAAAATCTTGAAAAAGGCAGGTCCAATGAAATGGACTCCAGAAGCGGAGGCTGCGCTGCAGGACTTGAAGAGATACCTATCCTCCACTCCAACGCTTGTCGCACCTAAGCCACAAGAGAAGTTGCTGCTATATCTAGCGGCAACCAATCAAGTGGTTAGTGCTGCGTTAGTTGCGGAGAGGGAGGCAGATGATGAGCCAGCGACCGCGGCAAGCGAGTCCAGCGACAAGCAGGGGGCTTCCCCGACAAGTTCTGGCTCCGGCAAGGATGGATCTGTCATGCTTGCGGAAGGAAAACAGAAGAAGATGGTGCAGCGCCCGCCACTTTGTCGGTTCCCTCCGCAGGGGCTAGATCAAGGTACTCGGTGTGCGAAAATTGCTTCGGCCTACTCATGGCCTCGAGGAAGCTGCGCCATTATTTTCAAGCACATGAGATCACAGTTGTCACTCGCTTTCCATTGAAGAGGATACTGCAGAATTCAGAAGCAACAGGCAGGATTGTCAAGTGGGCACTGGAACTGTCAAGCTTTGGCCTCAAGTTTGAGTGTAACTCAACTATCCAGAGCCGAGCATTGGCAGAATTCATAGCAGAGTGGACGCCAACACCTGATGAAGAAACTCCGGAGAGGAGCATCCCCGTCAAGGAAGCGAGCAAGGAATGGATCATGTACTTTGACGGTGCCTTCTCGCTGCAAGGCGCCGGTGCGGGCGTACTACTTGTCGCACCCACCGGAGAGCACCTCAAGTACGTGATCCAAATGAACTTTCCCAAGGAGCAAGCAACAAACAATACTGTAGAGTATGAAGGCTTGCTTGCTGGACTCAGGATCGCGGCAGAACTTGGGATCAAGAAGCTTATTGTCAGGGGTGACTCGCAGCTTGTCGTCCGCCAAGTTAACAAAGATTATCAGAGCCCGTTAATGGAAGCTTACATCGATGAAGTAAGAAAGCTAGAAGAACATTTTGACGGCCTACAGATGGAACATGTTCCAAGAGCTCAGAATGACATTGCAGATGGCTTGTCAAAATGTGCCGCACTTAAGTTGCCTGTGGAACCAGGGATTTTAGTGCTCAAGCTGACCCAACCATCTGTAACACCATCAACTGGACAGAGCAAGAAGAGAAAGTTGATTACTGGCGACTACTTTCTGGCAGAACTCCCCGAAGCCGCTGCCAAGAAAGTCCCCAGGATCAACACAGAAAGTGCTGAGGAGCAGTCTGCTCCGACAAGCCCCAGGGTTTGCTTCGTTGAAGCAGACGCTCCCAACAAGCTGTGTCCCGACACGCTTGCCGGGGAGCATCACGCTCTGGCAGGATCCCAGATTCTTGCCGTAGAAGCGGATGTTCCCGCAGCAGCATTTGCGCCTTTAGTCCTTGTTGTCGAGCCGCAAGCTCCAACATGGGCACAGCAGATAGTCCATTTCCTTTAGACAGGAGAACTTCCCGAGGAGCAAGAAGCAGCGGAGAGAGTAGCCCGGTAATCAAGTATGTACCTGTTTGTCGATGACATACTGTACAGAAGAAGATTCAACAGAGTGAAATTGAAGTGCATCTCCCGGGAAGATGGATGGAAGCTGTTGGCGGAGATTCATGGAGGCATATGTGGTCACCACATTTGCGCAAGAGCACTTGCCGGCAAAGCTTTCCGGCAAGGTTTCTTTTGGCCGACAGCCCTCCAGGATGCAACTGCGCAAGTAACCAAGTGTGAAGCGTGCCAGTTCCACTCCAAACAGATTCATCAACCAGCTCAAGCTCTCCAAACAATCCCTTTATCCTGGCCATTTTCGGTCTGGGGGCTCGATATCCTCGGCCCCTTCCCCCGAGCTGTCGGGGGCTTTGAGTACTTGTACGTTGCAATCGACAAGTTCACAAAGTGGCCTGAAGTGGAACCAGTGAATAAGGTGACAGCACAGTCAGCAGTCAAGTTCTTCAGGTCAATTGTTTGCCGTTTCGGAATCCCTAATAGGATCATCACCGACAATGGCACACAATTCACGAGCCTCACCTTCATGCAATACGTCCAAGATCTTGGCACCAAAGATCTGCTTCGCTTCTGTTGCTCACCCGAGAAGCAACGGTCAAGCGGAGAGGGCAAACATTGAAGTGCTGCGCGGGCTCAAGACCAGAACTTTCGATAGGCTGTGCAAGTGCGGAAGAAATTGGATCGAGGAGCTGCCAGTGGTTCTTTGGTCGATCAGAACGACGCCAAATCGAGCCACTGGCCAGACACCTTTGCTCTTGTCTACGGAGCAGAGGCAGTTCTCCCCACGGAACTCGTATAAGGATCGCCTCGAGTGCTCGCTTATGATGAGCTTGAGCAAGAGCAGCTGCGGCAAGATGACGCACTGCTCCTCGAGGAGGATCGTCTTCGAGCTCTTTGTCTGAGCTGCTCGTTACCAGCAAGCTTTGCGCCGCTACCATAGCCGCAGTTAATGCCGAAGCTTCGAGGAAGGCGACCTTGTTCTTGGCGTGTTCAATCCGCCAAGAATTCCAACAAGTTGACGCCGAAGTGGGAAGGCCCTTATCAGGTGAAACGAGTCACTAGGCCCGGCGCTGTCCGCCTTGAGACCGAAGATGGCATTCCTGTGAGCAACTCCTAGAACATAGAGCATCTTCGCAAGTTTTACCCATAAGGCGCGGTTGCCTGGCCCCGTTCCGGCAACCACCTTTTGTACAAGCCTTGCCGCTGTTGCATGTAACCCTTTGTACAAAGCGGTGCGGCTGCTCCGTGCGTAAATAAAGTTTATGTGCCTCGCACATCTTGTCAAATTTGATGCATCTTTCTCTTTTTGCATATATATCGACACTTTGTGCAGCACTTACCCCGGTAAGAAATAGCGAACCTTAAGGTTCCAGATCATTATTTTCTTTCTTTCTTCTCAAAGAAGATTCCTCCGCCCACAAGTTCACCAGGGGGAGGAGAAGATAAAAGTGTGGACCAAAGGTCGCTCAAAGGAATCTAGCCTTGCCGGGGCCGCAGAGCGACAAAGAAAGCTAAGTTGCCAAAGTTTGAGCATGATCAAGTTTTAAATTTTAAGTTATATTCCTTGAACGTCCGTGCCTTGTATGGAAAACCTGTGCGCGGAGGAATCGACTCATGGCTAAGTTGCGCCCTTGATTTGTTTCGAGTCCGCTCAACAATACAAGCGCGCTGCTGAGCCAGCACCGCCAACAGGCTGCTGATGTTACGCACTCAGCAAATGTGCTTGCACCGGCAAGTCCCCTCAAAGCGTAGGGTAAAAGCATACAAGGGATGTAACAGAGTAAAGGAAGTAACATAGCAAGCAGTACCCAGAATAAAGTTATATTACAAGAATGACTTATTGTGGCACTGACTAGATTGTTCTCATAACTGAAACGGCACCGGCAAGAAAAAGGGAGAAGAAGGGTGGCCTAACCCACGCGCTCGCCGTCGACCCTCCTGTCCTCATTCACCTTGTCCACAATGGGTGCGACAATGGCCTTGAGTTCTTCAAGAGCAGCACCCGCCGGCAGCTTCTTGGTGACACGAGTGAGGTCGATCCTCGGGTTGCGAAAGAGTATCTTCACCAACACCTTCTCCAAGACCCTGGCGCAGATCGCGCGCGACTCGTTGGCCAGCTTCTTCGGGATTCTTTCCCGGAGCTGCTGGAGAGCCGTCACCACACCCTTGAAGAAAAGCGTGAGCTTGGCGCTGGGCTAGAGATTTTCCCCAGTGGAGTACCCGAAGCCCGCCAAGTCCAGCTCCGCCAGCTCCTCGTCGATGGACGCGGCAATGTTGACGAGGCCCTCCGTCCAGAGCTCCACCGTGGTCTTGAAGGTGTTCTGGGTCTCGGCGGCCCTCGTCAGCAGCTCCTCGTTGCCCTTGAGCTCCTTCTTCAATTCATCCTCTCGCTTCTTGGTGGCGTCCAGTGTCTCCGTCAAGGTGGCCAGCTTCAGCTCCAGGTCAGCGCCCAAGTCCTTGACGGCGTTCAGCTCCTTGATCTTCTCGGCGAGCTGAACTTGCAGATCACCATGGGCATGGGCATCCTTCTCGTGCTCGCGCTGGAGTGCGGCAAGCTCTTCGTTCTTCCCTTTTATGCCCGCCTCCAGCTGTGTCACCTTCACCTCTAGCTCCTTCTTGGCGGCCTCAGCAGCCGCGGCGGCGTCCTTCGCCTCTTTGAGCGCCCCGCCAAGTGATTGCTCCCGGGCCTCGAGCTCCTCCTCGTGGCTGTCCAGACTAGCCTTCTTCTGTGTCAGCTCGCCTTCCTGCCTGGACATCTCCTCGGCGGCGAGCCTCTGCTGCTCCTCGGCTTCAGCCTTCTCCAGGATGAAGGCCTCCTTTGCCTCGCCAAGTTGCGCCCTCTCCTCTGCAATGGATCGGAGGGCCTCCTGGTTGCGGTTCCGGAGCTCCTGCGCATGCTTCTCTATGTCTGCTCCCGCCTGCGCGACAAGCGCTTCCCGGGACTCAAGCTTCACTTGCCGGGCGCGGTAGAGTGACACTAGCTTCCGAAGCAACTGCTCCTCCTCGGACTCGCCGCTGCTGCCACTTGGCTTGTCCACCACTGCCAACCCAGCAGAGGCGAGTACTTGCCCGTCAAACTCCTCTCCTTCCACCGGCGCGCTGGAGCTCGACACCCAGGGAAGCTTGATGTATACGCCCTCGCCGGCCTTCAAGTATGCGCCTGGCTGGGGCTCCTCGGAGCCCGGCACTGCATCAGCGGCAGAGGGGTCGGCGGACGATGCAGCGCCTTGCGCTCCTGTGCCCTCCGGGTCGTCAGTACGATCGCCGGACCCCTCGCCAGCTCCTGCGCCAGCAGCCTTGGCGGCTTCCTCGTCGGCGGGCCCATCAGCGCCGGCCTCTTCCTCGCCAACGGCGGCGTCTTCAGTGTTGCCGCGTGCGCCTTCCTCGCCAGTGGCCTCGGTCTCCATCGGGTCTACGAGAGGGCATCTGAGGATAGGAGGAGGAAAGAAAAGTCAAGCAAATATCCAAAGAAGAAGAACCCAAGGGAAGATTTCCGACAAGGAAGGTTACCTGTGCTGGGCTCAGTGACCATGGGCTCCTCCACCAAGGGCTCGCCAGTTCCGTCCCTTGCCGGGGACCCCTCCCTTGTCGGGGAGCGCTCACTTGTCGGGGAATCGCCCCTTGGCGGCGTAGTCGAAGCAGACAGCACCTCCGGGGTGGTTTCTGATTGCCCCTGATGGGCCTGCTCTGCTCCTACACAAATGGATTAGCAACCAAGATGTCAGCAGAAGAAGAAGCACCCATACATGCCCCACCAAGAGAAAGTGAACCAAACACTTACGCTGGGGGCTGTGCTGGGGGCTGCTGCGAGGAGAAGGAACCGGGTCCGTCAAGGTGGTCTCGGACGTATCTTCTGCTGTCACGGCAGGATCGTCCTCGATGTCAACCAGAGGGACCTTGGCCCTCTTCGCCGCTCTCTCCGCCAAAGTCCTGGAATAGAACAGGAATTCAGAGAGAAGCGAATTAGATACAAGACAAACAACAACAAGGATCAAAGAAAATCAAGGACAGTGAGAAGAAAGTCTTACTCCTCCTCCTCCTCCTCTTCATCATCGTCGGAGCTCAGCGCGGAGAGGTCGAATTCCGGTACCCTCTCTGCGCGGTGTGGCGGAGGAGTAGGTTCCCTTCGGCGTTTGCCGGAGGCTGCGGCAGGATCAGGCGTGGCGGCACGGGAAGACCCCGCCTCGGTTGCCGGCACAGCCTGGGACCCTCCCGCGGCCACGGTACTTGCCGCGGTGGAGCGTGTCCCACGGCACCGCGGCTGCTGGTCGGCCTACTCCTCTGCCATATCTCCAACTCGACGGAGGCGCCTTCTCGGTTGGAATTGGGGCTGCGCTGGGGGCTCCGCCTGCGGCAAGCTGCTCGAAGACGGCTGGCCGCTCGCGCCCTCGGCGGGCTCGCTCGCTTCGACCTCGGGCTCCCCCTCGCCATCGACTTCTCCGGCAAGATCTTCCCGGTCGGCAAGGCTTGCCGCCTCAGCTGCATCCGCCTCCGCCAGCGTGAAGCCAAACTCGCCCGTGGCGGCGGCTGCCGCCGCCTCTTCGCCCTGCCGGGCGATGTCTGACATCTCGTTGTCGGTGGTGGCGCGGGTGAGGAGCTTCTGCTCGTCGGAGTTGACTGCTACCACCATCAAGTTATCAAAAAATTGCTGCATGACCTCGGCGGCGGGCTCTATCCAAGTTGCACTTATCCCGTGCGAGTCGCACTCTGGCATCATTGCGCAGATGCGATCGCGCTGGGAGTTGTTGCACAAGGGGACGACGCCCTGCGGCAACCTGAACCATTCTGGATGGTTGGCGTCGTGCTTGAACAGCTCCCTCAGCATCCCGTCAAGCTCCAGAACGGTGAAGTTGAAGTTGAGACCTGGACGCAGCCTCATGATATCCGCCGGGCCGCCAAACAGCCAGGCGGGCCTCCCCCTCTTATGCAGAGGGGCGATGCGATGGCGAAGGAAATCCGCGCCAACCGCCCCTGCTGTGAGCCCGGCATGCCTGAGCCGGAGGATTCGGGTGGTGGCAATCTTCAACTTGGCGTCGTCCGGCGACAGAGCACTCCAGTCACCACCATGCACCACCCGGGTCTGGCGCAGTTTGGTGAATGGCTGCGGATTGGCATCACAGATCCAGCACCACTCCGCCCTCCACTCGTCCCACTTGCTGCGGAGCTCGCTCGTCAAGTACACCTCCTTCATGCCAATCCGGGAGGTCCAGGCGATTCCGCCAGCCAGTGGCTCCCCTTTCTCGGCCCGGGGAGAGAAATAATGACGAAAAAGAGCGACATTGGGGAGGATGCCAACAAAGTTCTCGCAGAGGTGTGCGAAAGCCGCCATTGTCAGAACGGCATTGGGGGTGAAATCGAGAAGATGAAACCCGTAGGTGTCCATGATGTCGCAGAGAAAATCGGAAAAAGGTGGGCAGAGCCCGCAATAGAAGAACACAAGAAAGAAGTAGTACCCTCTGGGGCACTTCTTCGATTTGGAAGCCTCAGCGGAAAGCGCCAGCGTGCGCGGATGCGCCCGCGTCTCCGTCGACCAGAAGAGGTAGAACTCCTCCCGCAGCGCCTTCGGGGTGAGCTCGGGGGAGAAAAGCGCTTGCTTCTTGCGCAGCGCCTCGAGCTCCAGCGCCTCGGCCGACTTCGCAGCCTTCGCAGCCTTCGCAGCCTTCCCGGTCTTCGGAGCCATGGCGGAAGTGATGGGGGAAGGCGAGGGCGACGGCGGCGACGGGCGGCGGAGCGCTGCTCTCTTTCGGCTTGGGAAGCGGAGGGGAGCGGCGGGGCTTTCGGAGGAAGGAACTGCAAGTAGCGAAGGTGGGGAACGGCCCTGTTTCCTCTGCTTATAAACGGGGGATGTGAACGTTACGCATTTCCTGGAATTAAGTATTGACCACGTTCTCTCCCACGACGCTGCAATTAACGCGTGCCGTTGCGAGGGGACGTGGTGGATACGGAGTCAGATTTTGTGTGGACCCAGGCCGCGTGTGCCCGTGCACTGTTTTGGGCCTGGCCCAACAGCGCTCGGCACCGTGTATGGCCCAGGCCCCGGGGCTCCTGTTGGTGTACTAAAGTAGGGGTACCTTAGTACCCCGAAGTTGTGCACGGGCAGTCGCAGCGCCCCGCGGTAAGGCTTGCCGGGCGCCCACCAAGATCCTCTGCCATTCCCATTACTGCCATTCAGGAACAAAGTGTTAACTAAGAAGACAAGGCCCCGGCAAGAGAAGCTTGCCGGGAAGGACAAGACCCCGGCAAGAGGAACTTGCCGGGAAGGACAAAGACCCCGGCAAGAGGAGCTTGCCGGGAAGGCCAACCAAGGCACTTCTAGAAACTTGCCGCAACGCCCCGCGCGTCCCGGCAAGGCCCGACGAGCGGCAAGCTCGCGGGTGCGACAAGACAACGGCCGCGGCAAGGCTGCCACTCTGCACCCAAGCTCCAGCGCATCCAACAACGTGTCACCCCAGGACTATCACAAGAGCACGTGGCGAGGCGCTGTGCAGCCATGCGGTGCGAGGTGGAAAGCAAAGCTGACAAGGAGGCCATCGTGGCGATCGGTGGCGCCCCTAACGGTCGCTTCCTTGCACTGTTGGGGCGACCAAACGGGCATTAAATGCCCTTGTCCCCTGCCGTCAAAGTTAGGTAGGGGACACTGTTGGTAGCAGTTGTACCAACCTGCGTTTTTACCTTTCTACCCCCTCTTCCTACGCTGCCACCTGTCGGTGACCCCTTTAGACTATGAAAAGGAGGCCCATGCGCACGTAGAGGGGTTTCGGAATTTTGGTTCCGCAGTGGCATACCCACGCCCAGTACCAAGAACAAATACAAACACAAAGCAGCAGTAGGAGTTTTATCTCTCCGGAGAGCTCCGAAGCTGGGTAAAATCCCCCCGCGTGCTCTCGACCTCGATCTGCTCTTCGTGCAGCCCTCCGCTCCCTTGCCGGACCAGAAGGGGCCCTGCCCCATAGGTGCTCGTGCTACCAGAACCCCACGACACGCGAAGATCTACTTCCTACCGATCCATGTCCCAACGCCTCGCGGTCAATCTAAGCTACATGATCAATAACACAAGGGACACAAGGTTTATACTAGTTCGGGCCACCGTTGTGGTGTAATACCCTACTCTAGTTTTTTGTGTGCTGGATTGCCTCAGGGGCTGATGATGAACAGTACAGAGGAAGAACAGCCTCGCGAGGGGTGTTCTTGAGCTGGTGTGGTGTTCTACTTGGGTGGATTCGATCGTATCTGGATGAGATGATATCTCCTATGGTGGCTATCTCTATTTATAGAAGCCTTGGTCCTCTTCCCAAATATTAAGCGGGAAGGGAGCCAACAACGGCCATTTTGAAGGGGAACATCTGGTACAAGTTATCCTGACTAATGTTGGTCCTCGATTGCCAAAGGCACTGGTGATGACGCCGTCTTGGGCTCCACGGTGACCTCCATCCTGCCGCTCTGCTGGTCTTGGTCTCATTGCACCGAAATGGTAACCTTTGCTTGATGCATCGGTACTCCGCGCCTGCGTCTGCCCCCTTTGAACCAAAGAGGAAATGAGGACACTTCACAGGATGGCGCCCGCCAGGCCTTGATCGTCATGGCTTGCGTCATGAGCACCTCGCGAGGTACCCCTGCCTTCATCTCTCTGCCTCCTTGCGAGCCAGCCTGGTGAGGCCGCCCCTGAGGAAGCCTTGTGTCGTCTGCCCCATGAGGCTTGGTCCCTCGCAAGGGTCTTGTGCTTGGTTTGATGAAGACGGGCCGTACTGGGCCTCTGCTTGAGCCACGCCGTAGGCCGCAGGCAGGCAAGTCTGGGGACCCCCGTTCCCAGAACGCCGACAGTAGCTCCCGGGCCCAAGGCGCGCTCGGACATGGCTTAGCAGCGAAGCGAAAGGGCAAGTGCGGAGCACCGTGGGCCCCAACAGCCTGCGGCCTTGGTCGCCACGTGGCAGTTGATTGGACATGGGCGTCTCCCCTTCCCCATGCTGCCTCGGCAACTGCCCAATTTGACGAGTCCCTGCAGGATGCAAAAAGAGTCATGATTACCGCGATCGTGGTGGCCGACGGTTGGCCTCCCTTGGGTTATAAATGTGGAGGGGCGCAGGCCCCTGCTGCACGTCTTCCTTCCCCCACCTGCTTCTTCTTCCTCCTTGCTCCAGTCACCTGCCGTGTCCCATGGCGCCGACGAAGAGGTTCTCGGCCGCGGAGAAGGGGAAAGCTCGCCGGGTAGGGCCTGGCTCCCCTCCGCCCAAGCGCGGCCGAGGTCGCCCTCGCAGGCACCCCGCGACTCCTGCAGCGGCTCCTCGTGGTCGCGGCGGTGTTCCTTCGCGCGGTGACGGCCGCCCGGTGGGTGAGGGAAGGCGCGTCATGGCTGCGCGGCCTCCCTGGCCATGCTTTCACTCGGCAGAGGTGCTGCCGGAGTTTGCCATGTGGTCGGCAGATCCGGCCGGCAGCTGGCTGCAGCTCCCCCGCTTCTTTGCCGGTGAACTGCTGGCCGCCAGTCCAGGTGGGCTCTGGCTGCAGGCGGACGTTTGCTGCAGCAGGGCTTCCTGGGTCTCTGTGGAGACCTCTGTCGCTGGGAACGTGGCCTTGGCCCGTGGATGGCAGACGTTTGCCCGTGCGCGCGGCCTGGGCCGGCGGTGCACCCTGCACCTCAAGTTTGATGGTGACGCGACCCTCTACGTGAGGGTGTTCACAGAAGACAGCCACCGTGTCGGGTGCTGCCCTGAAGATGATGACGGCGACTAGGTGCTTGGACTTGGCAATGGCCGCGACGAGGACAAAGGCGAGCCCGCTCCTGGTGGCGTTCGCAGCTCGCCAAGCTTCAGTGGCTCCCCCTCTGGTGACAGCTCCTCCAGCGGTGGCTGCAATCAACCACCGCGCCGCCGCGCCCGCTTCGAGGGTGGTAGCGGGCCGTCCCATCGTCGTTCCTCGGTGAAGCGTGAGGAGGAGTCTAATTGAGCTCGGGAGGGCGGCGTGGATCCCTCTTCGCGCGCGTCGCCAGGCACGCTGCGTTTATTTTGTTTACCTCCTTTTCCTGCATTGAGAGAGAATGAGAGAAGTATGGAGCCCCCCGGGGGCGTGCAAGATTATTTCCCTTAATTATCATGCTATTTCTACTATTCCCATGTTGTGTTGTGGTGTTGCGGCTATGTGGTTGCGTGCAGGAACAACTTAGCTTAGGGGGTTTACTGCAGTTTCCACCTTGCGAGGTACTTTCCTGAGGCCTCGCCGGGCGTCTTAAGGTCTGCAAAATCAGTCGCGAGAATAGCTTTCAAACCTTTGTCGCGTGGGTGACCACCTTGGTCCCGCGCTTCACGTCACGATGTCCGTGGGGCATGGACCGGGAGGGTTGCTCCCGCTGCGAACTTGAGTGAGGGAGCCTCATGAAATCTCGAGAGAAAAAAGGCTCACGAGGGCGCCCGCGTAGTCCCCTCGCAAGACTAGCGAGAAGGAGAATGGGCCGAGCGAAAGCCAGAGACAGAGAACAGGGGCAGGGGACCGCAAACAACACTTGAAGCAACTCCAATAAAAGTTCAAATGAGGGAGAACAAGCCAACTGCGGAAAGCAAATGAAAAGCCGCGTCCGGCACCTAGTCTAGTCTTCGACGTCTTCTCACCAGCGCGGAGCTAAGTGCTGCCACTTGGTGTGGGTGGGAGCCCCCAAGGGCCAAGGTCGGCACTCCGGAGACTCCGGGGCATGTACACCCCCAACTCATTATAACGTGAGAGTGTCACGGGCGGCGAACTTCACAGGCGCTGGGCCTTCTTCACAGGCACCGGAACTTTCTTGGAGCGGCGAGCTTCGCAGGCACTTGGCCTTCTTTATAGACACTGGGCCATTCCTCACAGGCACCGTGCCTTCTTTACAGGCACTGGGCCTTACTTAACAGGCACCAGGCCTTCTTACAGGCACTGGGCCTTACTTCACAGGCACCTGGCCTTCTTTACAGGCACTGGGCCTTACTTCAAGGGTAGAACCTCTGGAGGTGCTGAATGTTCCACGTGTTTGGGATGGGAACCCCTTCCTGGGTCTCCAAGCGCGCGGCGCCAGCTCTAGAAACATGAACAACCTTGAACGGACCCTCCCACATGGGCGAGAGCTTGTGCAGTCCTTCCCTGGAGAGCACTGATATGTCTCCAACATATCTATAATTTTTGATTGTTCCATGCTATTATATTACCCCTTTTGGATGTTTATGGGCTTTATTTTACACAGTAATATCATTTTTTGGACTAACCTACTAACCGGAGGCCCAGCCCGTATTGTTGTTTTTTCCCTACTTCAGTATTTCGAAGAAAAGGAATATCAAACGGAGTCCAAACGGAATGAAACCTTCAGGAGCGTGATTTTTGGAACGAACGTGATCCAGAGGACTTGGAGTGCAAGCCAAGAAGAAGCCGAGGCGGCCACGAGGGTGGAGGGTGCGCCCACCCCTATAGGGCGCGCCCCCTGTCACGTGGGCCCCTCGAGCGGCCACCGACCTACTTCTTCCTCCTATATATACCCACGTACCCCGAAAACATCTAGGGAGCCAACGAAAAATAATTTCCACCGTCGTAACCTTCTGTATCCGCGAGATCCCATCTTGGAGCCTTCGTCGGCGCTCCGCCGGAGGGGGAATCGACCATGGAGGGCTTCTACATCAACACCATAGCCCCTCCGATGAGTTGTGAGTAGTTTACCACAGACCTTCGGGTCCATAGTTATTAGCTAGATGGCTTATTCTCTCTTTTTGGATCTCAATACCATGTTCTCCCCCTCTCTTGTGGAGATTTATTTTATGTAACTCTTTTTGCGGTGTGTTTGTCGAGATTCGATGAATTGTGGGTTTATGATCAAGTTTATCTATGAGAAATATTTCAATCTCTTCTGAATTCTTTTATGTATGATTGAGTTATCTTTGCAAGTCTCTTCGAATTATCAGTTTGGTTTGGCCTACTAGATTGATCTTTCTTGCCATGGGACAAGTGCTTAGCTTTGGGTTCAATCTTGCGGTGTCCTTACCCAGTGACAGTAGGGGTTGCAAGGCACGTATTGTATTGTTGCCATCAAGGATAAAAAGATGGGGTTTATATCATCTTCCTTGAGTTTATCCCTCCACATCATGTCATCTTTCTTAATGCGTTACTCTGTTCTTATGAACTTAATACTGTAGGTGCATGCTGGATAGCGGTCGATGTGTGGAGTAATAGTAGTAGATGCAGGCAGGAGTCGGTCTACTTGTTGCGGACGTGATGCCTATATACATGATCATGCCTAGATAATCTCATAATTATTCGATTTTCTATCAATTGCTCGACAGAAATTTGTTCACCCACCGTAATACTTATGTTATCTTGAGAGAAGCCACTAGTGAAACCTATGGCCCCCGGGACTATCTTTTATCATATAAGCTTTCAATCTAATTTTATTTGCATCTTCACTTTTCCGATCTATATTATAAAATACCAAAAATATATTTATCTTATCATACTATCTCTTTCATATCTCACTTTCGCAAGTGGCCGTGAAGGGATCGACAACCCTTTAGTGCGTTGGTTGCGAGTTCTTTGTTTGTTTGTGTAGGTGCGTGGGACTTTTGAGGAGCCTCCTACTGGATTGATACCTTGGTTCTCAAAAACTGAGGGAAATACTTACGCTACTATTGCTGCATCACCCTTTCCTCTTCAAGGAAAACCAACGCAAGCTCAAGACGTAGCAAGAAGGATTTCTGGCGCCGTTGCCGGGGAGGTCTTCGCTCAAGTGAAGACATACCAAGTACCCATCACAAACTCATCTCCCTCGCATTTACATTATTTTCCATTTGCCTCTTGTTTTCCTCTCCCCCACTTCACCCTTGTCGTTTTATTCGCCCTCTCTTTCCCAATCTTTTTCTCCCTTTTTCGCTTGCCTTTTTCTGTTTGCTTGTGTGTTGGATTACTTGTTGCCATGGTGTAAGATAATACCAAATTGTGTGATTTATCCAATACCAATAATAATGATTTCCTTGGTTCTCTGATTGCTCCTCATAATGATGTTGAGTCTTGTGAAATCAATACTGCTTTGCTGAATCTTGTTATGAAAGATCAATTCGCCGGCCTTCCTAGTGAAGATGTCGCTAGCCATCTAAACAACTTTGTTGAATTGTGTGATATACAAAAGAAGAAAGATACGGATAATGAAATTGTTAAATTGAAGTTATTTCCGTTTTCACTTAGAGATCGTGCTAAAGTTTGGTTTTCGTCTTTGCCTAAAAATAGTATTGATTCTTGGAACAAGTGAAAAGATGATTTTATCTCTAAGTATTTTCCTCCCACTAAGATCATCACTCTTAGGAACGATATTATGAATTTTAAACAACTTGATCATGATCGTGTTGCCCAACCTTGGGAAATAATGAAATTGATGATTCGCAATTGCCCTACTCATGGTTTGAATTTATGGATGATCATACAAACATTTTATGCCGGTTTGAACTTTGCTTCTAGAATTCTATTAGATTCGGCCGCGGGAGGCACATTTATGGAAATTACGTTAGGAGATGCTACAAAACTTCTTGATAATATTATGGCTAATTATTCTCAATGGCACACCAAAAGATCTTCTAGTAAAAAAGTGCATGCTATAGAAGAAATCAATGTTTTGAGTGGAAAGATGGATGAACTTATGAAGTTGTTTGCTACTAAAAATACTCCTCTGGATACCAATGATATGCCTTTGTCTACTTTGATTGAGAATAATAATGAATCTATGGATGTGAATTTTGTTGCTAGGAATAGTTTTGGAAACAATGCTTATAGAGGAAACTTTAATTCTAGACCGTTCCCTAGTAATTCCTCTAATAATTATGGAAATTCCTACAATAATTCTTATGGTAATTTTAATAAGATGCCCTCTGATTTTGTGAATAGTGTGAAAGAATTTATGATCTCTAAAAAGAATTTTAATGCTTTGCTTGAAGAAAAGTTGCTCAAAGTTGACGATTTGGCTAGGAATGTTGATAGACTTTCGCTTGATGTTGATTCTCTTAAACTTAGATCTACTCCTCCTAAGCATGATATCCATGAGTCTCTCAAAGCCCTGAGAATTTCCATTGATGGGTGCAAGGAAAGAACCGCTAGATTGCGTGCTAAGAAAGATTGCATTGTAAAGGCGTGTTCTTCTAATTTCCATGAAAATAATGATGAAGATCTTAAAGTTATTGATGTATCTCCTATTAGATCTTTGTTTTGCAATATGAATCTTAATAGTGGGACTGGAGATGAGTCAACTTTAGTTAGAAGGCGTCCCAATAATTTGGAGTTTTTAGATCTTGATGCTAAATTTGGTAAAAGTGGGATCGAAGAGGTCATGACTTTAAATAGCATTGAACCCACTATCTCGGATTTCAAGGAATTTGATTATGATAATTTTACTTTAGAAGGTTGTATTTCCTTGTTGCAATCCATTGTTGATTCTCCTCATGCTTATAGTAAAAATAAAGCTTTTACCAAACATATCGTTGATGCCTTGATGCAATCTTATGATGAAAAACTTAATTTGGAAGTTTCTATACCTAGAAAACTTAATGATGAGTGGGAACCTACTATAAAGATTAAAATTAAAAATCATGAGTGTTTTGCTTTGTGTGATTTGGGTGCTAGTGTTTCAACGATTCCGAAAACTCTATGATATTCTAGGTTTCCATGATCTTGATGATTGCTCTTTAAATTTGCACCTTGCGGATTTGTGGGGACCCCGACTCATAAGTCGAGATCACCGAATGCACGTGTACAGTGATCCTAGAGATCAATGCTCACTGAACACACAGAAGCTGAATAACAAGAGTCTTACATCCATACATACCGTTTTACACAAGTAGGACCATTATGGTCGAGTCTTGAGTATAACATCACAGCGGAAACCTTCGTCGATAACTTGGACCCATGCCATCTGCCTTAACCCTACAGGCATTCTGACTGGGAAACGTCCTAGTTTGCATGTTCGTCTCCAAAGAACTCTCCTTCGAACTCCGGTTCTTCCATGCCTGGTCAATTAAATAACCAGTGGCAAGCCAATGATTACTTTGAATGTACTCGCAAGAAACCCATGTTTTGGTTCAAGATACAACAATGCATGATATAGGTAAATTTTTGCAGAAAGCTTGTTTTGAGTGCAATGACATGTTCAACAACTTGTAAGACATGCATCAAGAGAATTCAAGTAACCATGAGGACAGGTTACAGATATCGACATAAATAGAGTGGGCACCAACCCAACTCAATCATGTCAACTCCCTTGACTTGACCCAAGTGGTTCTACCCACTTATCCAAACACACACACTGGTTTGTAAACAGGTGGACGTAGCCCAAGAGCGGTTACCCAACTGTCCTTGACCGTGGACACGGCTATTCGAATAGTTTTACACTCTGCAGAGGTTGCACACTTTACCCACTAGATCCGGGGAACTTCCGTGTCATCCACGACCCGCGGTACCTCAAGTACCCGGGGTAAGCCCCCGATCACTACCTTTCCCTAGACGACACTAACATGGAGTCCACTCGATTGGTAGTAACCCCCGTGCCTAACATTTCACATCATAAAGTTGTGGAGCCTCGCTCCCATATTCATCAAATACCACAAGCACGGGGTACCAACGGTGTGTCCAGTGCTGTAAAGACAGTCATGGCCGCCCTACCTGGCATGACCCCATCCCAAGAGAGAGCACCAACTCTCTCCCGTCACTAGTAATGCGGGCTCCAAGCTAGTATCGGCCTAGGTAATCAATAATGCCCTTTCCCATATAAGGGTAGAGTGGTTGCGCATGTAAGGTTGGAATAACGGTCGCAACTTCGACCAATCCGTTTTGAAAACAACACACACTTTCCTCGGTACACCACTTCGTCATCAAGTGGTTACCCATCACATCATCTCCCTCGGGCATAAGTGGCACCCGATGGGGTTTTTGAAAAAGTCTTTTGAAAATACCTTGTCTCCATCACCATGCATATTCCCGTCCCTTTTTGCGTAGCATCTACTTTAGCATCCTATCTACTCCCACCGGCATAACCCTCATAAGAAGGTAGGGTCATGCACAATGCAGGTATCAACGAGGAGGTACGGTGGCAACCATCTAAGTGGTTATCACCTCATCATGATTCCAAAGTGGTTTCATTAGGATTTGATCAATGGACATCTCTGAACATTTCAATATGATGGAATCAAGGGATTAATGGGTTTGCAAGAAGTGTACAGAAATATATTTTTGAAAAATGAGCAAAGGCACCCATTTAACAAAGGATGATTTTAGAAGCATCTAGGAATTGGTTTCACTTGATTTGGAGTTGAGATGATTTTCCTATGAATTTGCAAAGTTGGCTATATATAAAGAAATAGACCATTACTTGAGGTGATACAGAAAGTATTAGCAAAAATGTTCAAAAACTATGTTTTGAACTTATAGACATCTAGGATTTTGAATCATGGAATTTGGATCACAAATGGGCTCTCTGTGATTTTCTAAAGTTTATCACAGAAATAGGAAAAATAGGATGTGATAAATATTTGTGAAGGAAATGCTTTTGTAAAAATGTGACAATAGCACTATGTGGTAGGGAATGATTTCAGAAACTACTAGAAATTTGAATCATCAAATTTGGAGTTAATTTGAATTCTCAAGAGATTTTACAATATTTTTAAAGAGAGAAAAAGGAAGAAAAGACGTCAACCTTATAAAGCGCACTGGGCGAAGCCCAGCTAAACAGCGCCTACTGGGCTCGGCCCAGTGGCTCAGCTGCGTGAGGGAGGTGACGCCGAAGGCGCACTACAGGAGAGCGCCCCCCAGCGGGGCAAGCGGATCGGCTAGAAGCCGTTTCCACTTAACCCGACAGGTGGGCCGGCTCGGTCACCTCTGCCGCTGACGGGTGGGCCCCTTGCTAGCTGGCGGGGTGGTTGTCCGCTACCTCGCGCTTGAGGGAGAGGAGCGACAGGGGAGGCACGGCCGAGTGGCGCCGGCGCCCGTCCCGGTGGCTCCGGTCACCTGCGATGGTGCCCAGCACACAGGAGGACTCAGCGCAGCGAGCCGATCCCGTCCATGTGCTTCGCGCCCGCGGAGGAGCTCGGGATATCATGAATCTTGGCGGCGACCGGCGGCGATTCTTTGGCTATGGAGGAGGATAGGGGACGCGGGAGAGAGAGAGGGCTGATCGAGAAGGACTAGGGGAGGGGGAGAGAGTGAATGGAGATGAGTGGGGGCTCGGGGGTGGCCTCAAATAGGAGGGGGCGAGGTGCACAGCGGGCCATGCGCCGGCGAGGCCGTAGCCATCGCTGCAGGCCACGGGAGCTCGTGGGGCGCGTGTCTGGGGTGTTTGTGGGCGTGGACTACGCCCAGGGGGAGAAGAGAGGGAGCGGGAAACGCGGCAAAGCGGGTCCCCGCCGTGGCCAGCGACTGGCGCGCTCGGGCGGCGCTCTGTCTGCACGCGAGGAGAGCCGGAGAGGGAGAGCGAAGAGGGGGACGACAGCGTAGAGTGCTGCAAACGTCGAGGTGACCTCGGGGGACACGAGGGGGAGGCCCTAGGTGGCCGGAGGCGGTTGGAAGGGGGCGGCTACAGTGCGGGTGTGCACAGAAGGCCTCTGAGCACGCCAATTGCATGCTAGGGCAGGCCTTTGGCTTGTAGGGCGTGGCCACTTCTGTCTAGGGTGTTTAGGGAGGAGTAAACAAAGGGGAGGTGGCCTTGGATGCCCTGGTGAACCACTAGGAGAGGAGAGAGGTTGAGGGAGAGAGAGAAAGTGGCTGTCCAGAGAGAGAAAGTGAGAGTTTCACCACCAAATATTTGAGCTGAAATGCAGCCATTGTTACTGGAGGTAGAGGAGGTCTAGGAGGGGCTGTGGTAAAAAGATAGGGTCATGGAGATTAGGGGAAGTGGTCAAAAAGGTGGTTTAGGAAATTCTGCAGAAGGAGTTTGTTTCAAGTTTGGGCAAGCAAACTAATTCCACTTGCCATGAGAATTAACAGGATGGGATGGCACATAGAAGTAGGGTGTGCCACCAAATTTGAGCTTATTTGGGAAAAGTTGCCAATGTGACTTTGGTAAACCCTAGAAATTAGCAGAAATGGTTTTACCAAGATTTAGTCGTGCAAATCATTTCTCCTTGATGCACCACTTTGTGTAGTGACCTCATTTGGTCATGTGAACATGCTCACAAAAGTTGGGGTCAAGGAGAAAAGTTAGCATACAAACTTGTTCAAATTTGGTTCTGACAGAAAGGGTTTTGGGGTACTTTGATCAAGTTAACATGTTCTCCAACTTGTGCCACTTGGTCTAGATGAATTATTAGACCATTTTAGCATGTTCACAAGGTTTGAGAACAGTTGGACATGTTTGGCAATGTAAAGTTGCTCAAACTTCAAAATGGACAGAAATGGTTTTGAGGGGATTTCATGGAGTTATACAATTCTCCATGACATGATACTTGTAAAGATCATCAAACATGTCATATGGGACATGATAGAATTTTCTTGGAATTTTTGGAGAATATTTCCTTTGTAAATATTTCAAAAGCTTGAAATATCCAGAAAGGGTTTTTGAGGGATTTGACCAATATTTTGAACATGACCATGTGTTGAAACTCTTATATATGGACAATATATGTCCACTGAGTTTCCCTAGGTTTTCCAAAATATTTTTAAAGCATTAAAATAATTTTTACCTATTAAAGACCATTACTGGCCTTAAGAAAAAGCTTTTAAATAAAATAGGAAAATAACATTTAAAATTATATTTTTGTGGTTTCTGGATATCCTATATCTAATGGGAGTCAAATATATTTTTAGAAAGATTTTTACTGCCCTTAATTAAGTACTTGCAGTGCAAACCTCAATTCAGGGGTTTTTGAAAAACTAATTTTAGAAAATACTTTTTGGCCAAATTAATTTTGTAAGAAAATATTATATTGCTCTATACACATGGCATGATCATTGGGCAGAAGTTTGGGGCAAGGAAATGAAGTATAGGAGTTGGAGGATTTATTTGATTTTTAGAGCACTTGCAAACAGCAGACAATCATTCAATCAAAGCAAAGACAAAACACTCAAAAGCTTTTGTCAAACCACATTTTAGCATGATTTATTGACTTAAGTGTTGTGGCATGAAAATCAGGGTGTGACAGACCTACCCCCCTTACAAGAATCTCGTCCCCGAGATTCCCAGACTAGGCATGGAAAGGAGTATGGAATCTTGGATTTGGGGTAGTCTTCACGTCCTCATGTTGCTCCTGCTTCCGTGTAGTGCTCCATTGAGATTGAAGTACTTGATGGTGTGGCTTCGTGTATGACGCTCTTCTTGATCCAGGTTGCTAATGGGTAGCTCGCGGTAGGTTAGATTGGGCTAGGGGTCGATGGCTCGATGGTCAATGCCCTCGTAGAGATCGGGCAAGTTGGGAAGTTGGAAACACTTCTGGATTGTGATGCATGGAAAATGGGTAACTCAGGTGGTAACTCTAGCTGGTAGTTGTCTACTCTTCGTCTTGAAGTGATCTCAGAGGGGGTTGTTAGATCTTGGAGTGATCTTGAAGGGGGTCGATGAATCCTGGTGTGGGTCTCCTTGTCATGGAAATGCTTGATTCCTTAAAGAGAAGTGGCTTGCAGATATGCCTGGTCTTCGATGTGGAGGTTTACTTCACGTCGATGGTGGTTGGTGTAGTTCTTCCTCCTTGGCATGGTGGTCTTCAAATGTTCCTTGACCAGCTCAATGATTCTTCTTCGGTCTTCGGGTAGACAAGTATGTCATCAAATGATGACGAAAACTATCTTGTCTAAGCACTCCATGAAGTCTATGGGGTACGTAAATTGGGCTGAGGCATTGGGGATGGTCACGGTTGAGCATTGGCCAAGGTCTTATCGATCTAGAGCCAAAGCCCAAGGTCAGGATCCTACCATGTTGTGGCTGGGTAAGGCTTAAGGGTTTCAAGGATTCTAGTGTGCGAGCGAACGTTTGTCACCTTTATCCTTAAGCACGGTTCCTGAGATGCCAATTGTTCTATCTAGTCCTTTAAACAAATAACCTTTATACCACCGAAAGCATCAACTCTTGTAGGTCAGCTCCAATCATCACTCATGCTATTATTATCCTCATGACTCCCAGGGGGAGGTCTAACAAAATCATATATGTCTACAATCCCCAAACTCATATGTATGTCTACCCCTAAAAATCCGTGGGTAGAACATATAAGCTGCTAAGCTTGAACGTGACAATCCAAGTGCTCAGCCTATTCTTCCAAGGTCTAAGATAAAGCACCTCTATCCTAGGGAAACACGTCGTAAGCCACTCCAAGATCTTGTTTCCTTCCTATGAATGAACTCCAACAGCCCATTAACTTCCATCAATCACTACACGATCCTATTAATTCCACAAATCCAATGTCTATGGTGTTCCACATGATCTCCTAATGTTCCTATAATCCCCATATACTTGAAAGGGCTATTTTTGCTATAGTCAGTCCACCGATTCCCATTATCATGGTCAAGTAAACTCCAAGGTCAAGCTTATATAGATCCCTAAATCAACCCCGACAATTAATCCAATCTCTTAGTTTATTGTGCACCTAGAAACATGGTATCATGATCGAGATCATCAGTCTAAATCCAATTTACTCCGAACCATGTCGACATACTCAACATCTATATTCAACTAGAATCACCTACTTAAATCCAAATCTCTTGTCCAACGAGAATCCCTACATGTTCCCCAAGTCATTTACGTAATATCAACTATCTCCCAACAATATCCCATGGCTAAGTTAAATCCAAATACTTCCAAGAATTCTAGCTTGCGATCATAATTTGTCAGGACCCCGACTCAATGCCACATAGATCTAGCATGTAACACCTCATATCACTTTGCGACCTCACGCACGGTATTCCCACGGGTGTCGCCTTACTTTTGCCCGGGACCGTTTGCGCCTTTTGGCACACGTATATGATAGTGTCGCTAGCATCCATATGATAAGGAGCCCGGGCTGACATGGCTAGTCGTAAACCCAAAGTGGCACAAACTTACAGGGACAGGCATCCATGACCCAACATCGAACGTGTCGGTCATCAGCGAGTAAGTTCCGGGCTGTAGCACTGGGCTAGCAGGACTCCGGTGAACCGGGCTGTAGTGGGCTAACAGGACTCCGGTACTCATCGCGTGACATTTCCCCGAAGGGACAGACACAGGAACGAAGAAGGACACATGCCGGCCAGCCTAAGTGTTCGGAGCAAGAGCAAGCTACCATGGCTCGAAGGAATCACTAGGAGACATTTCCGTAAGAGAGGCTACTAAAGATAAACAACTAGATAGTCGATCCCACACATACCAAGCATTTCAATAACATACACACAATATGCTCGATATGTGCAAATACAACATGGCATCACAACATGACTCTCGACTCAAGTATTTATTCATTAGGCTCGAGGAGCGAGATATTACAAACAGGGGTCTCATGACCCAACATTCAGAGCATACAAATTCAAGCACAAGCGGAAGCTTAACATGTCTGAGTACAGACATCTACAAATGAAAAAGGCTTAGAAGCCTGACTATCTACCAGATCTGCCGAGGGCACAAGATCGTAGCTGAGGTAACAAGCTAAACGTCGAAGTCCACGCGGAACTACTAGCGAGACCAAGTCTCTCTGCAAAAACATAAAATAGGCAAACGTGAGTACAAATGTACCCAAAGAAGACTTACATCGAACTAACTACATATGCATCATTATCAACAAGGATGGTGGAGTTTAACAGCAGCAAGCCAGCTTTGACTCGGTGGCTATCCTAAACTACGACCGCAAGTAACTCTTTTGAGGTGGCGCTACGAGTCCACATATTCACCATATCAATACACCACTATGGATCCGCACCCGTCACCCTACGAGTACGCCATCCATAGCACTCACGCTTATCTTGCGCATTTTAGAGTATCCACTTTCACTTGTCTATGAACTGTACAGGCAACCCAGAAGTCCTTTACCGCGGACACGGCTATTCCAATAGATGATGTTAACCCTGCAGGGGTGTACTTCTTCACACACGCTCTCACCACTTACCGCCGTTTACCGACATGTACTCGGCAACCTTCAAGCGAAGCCCAACGTGGGTGTCGGCCACGGCCTACCTAAACACTCAAGTCCCTAGTCCAGTTTATCGCCTATTCGGTTCCATCCATGAGGAGATCCGCCGGGTTTCGCTCACAGCCCCAAACGATGTGTACAGGGTTCCGTGACACCAAACGGGCGCCTGTTTACCCGCCACGTGCCTACCGCATCACAGCCCACCCCTACGGTCCAATGCGCAAGACGGCCTCCAAAGATACTACAAACACCGAAACTACTTGCAACTCCTGGACAGAGGACAAGGGTGATTAAGAAGCCGAGAGGGTCCATTGGTTTCAGGCCCAATGCGTGGTAGTAGCTGAATCATGGATCACAAACACAGAACTCAGTTCCTGAGGTCGGCTGCTGTAACACCCCGGATGTATCTTTCCATATTTGTAACTTCAACTATTGCCATTTCCGGATATGTGCTGAGATATTCCCTCCGTGGTTGGGTTTTGTTTTCGTTTTTGCATTTTGTTCATGTCATGCATCTCATATCATGTCATCATGTGCATCTCATTTGCATACGAGTTCGTCTTATGATTCCGAGCATATTCCCCGTTGGCCGTTTTGCAATCCGGCACTCCTATGTTCCCCGGCGCACCCCTCTTGTCCTTTTACCGTGTGCGGGTGTTGAACATTCTCGGAATGGACCGAGCCTTGCCAAGTGGCCCTGGTATAGCACCGGTAGACCACCTGTCAAGTTTCGGGTCATTTGGAGTTCGTTTGGTACTCCAACGGTTAACCGCACCCTCGCAAAGGCCTCTTTTGAGTTGCAGCCCAACAACCCTCCAAAACAGCCCAATAACCCATCTAGCTCCCCTCCATGCCCTCGGTCGTTCGATCACGATCGTGTGGTAAAACTACACCCCATTTGGACTCTCCTAGCTCCTCTATGCCTATAAATAGACCTCCCGAAAATCCCTGCAAACCCTAGCCCTCTTCCTCCGCTGCGCGGACACGTCCGCCCGGCGCGGACACGTCCCACGCCGCCGCCGCCCGGCGAACAGGGGCGACACGTGGCACCGCCACCACCACCGCCCCCCCTGAGCCCGCCCGCCCTCCGCCCACGCCACACCAAGCGCGCCGCTCCTCACCAGCCGCACACGCGCATTCCGCCTCCCACACACACCGCCGCCCATGCCTTGCACACGCACCGCTTGCGCCGCCGCCTTGCCGCCCGCACACCTTGCACACACACACACACACACACCACACACACTGCCAAGGCCGAGGCTTCCCACACAAGGCCACGCCGATCAAGGCCGCCACCGCCGCCGCCGCCCCGCCCGCCGGGCCCCGCCGCCGCCGTCCTTCCTCCTCCGGCGAGCCTCGCCCGATCCGATCTGATCCGGATCAAGACGAAGGTTGACTTTCCCCGTACCCCAAATTTCCTCTAAGTCCTAAATCTGTGAATTATTTCGGCATTTTCAACGCATCACATCTCCGCAACTGTGGCTCCGTTTTGGGCGTATAATATGTCAAAATGTTCGTCTCGAAGAGTACATCATTTCATTCCATTGCATCATTTGCATTTGAGCTCATCTTGATGCCCGAAATGCTGTTGGAAGTTAGCTTCAGATCGTTAGTTTCAGAATTTTATCAGTTCGAGCTATTTTGTCATTTTTGCCATGAATTATGTGTGCACCCTATGAATTTGAGTCCTACATGTAAGTTGAACATTGCCATGCCATCTTTCCAGGGGTATTTTCCATGTATTTTTGTGAGCTATGTGTTGACTAGAACAAGCATGCAAAGTAGGGATGATGTTATTCCTGATTTCAGGGACTTAGTGATTTCACTAAGTTTTGTCCTGCTGATAATTTTATGCCATATGTTTAGGTTGTTTCAGAGAGATCTATGCCCTTTTGAGCATGATCAGTAAGGGTGTTTTGAACATATGGTTGTGCTCTATCCATCCATGCCTTTGTTGGTATTTATGGAGTAGTCTAGCATGTCTTTTCGTGCTCTACTTTTGCTTGAAATTGTTTCCTGGCAGACTGTTTGCATTAGATTCAATTTTCACGAGGTCGGTGTAGTTGATCCGTGTATGCTATGATGTTGTTCTTGCCATGTATAGCTCCTATGCCATGTCTTCTTGATGGGTGTATGCTTAGTTTATCATGAGGTGCTCTGTAGTGAGTGCATCGAGCTCACGAACATGCCATGTCGAATCTGTTTTTGCCATGTCCTGATATTTTCACCAAGTCTGAAATCTGTAATAAAACTTGCAATGTTTACATGGGTGCCACCATTTCTTAAGGTCCTTTTGGCTTATGGTCAGTAAGGGACAATTGAAATATGCTTTGAGTAGAATCATGTCATGCCTTGCTTTGCTATTATAAGTTCCTGTAGCATGTTGTTTGCTTGCTCTAAACATGCCTTCCTGATGTTAATTCCTGCCATGTTAGTATTTTCACTAAGTCTGTGAACCTGATATTTTGAGCACTTTCTCCATGCTTGTTTGAACATGTTATGATGTGATTTAGCCGTAGCTCAGTGTTCCTCTATTGTTAAGCATCTCCTGTAGTTCGTTGCCATATGCTTTGTTTTTATGTTGGGGTGCTGTAGCATAGTTTTGTGTTGCGTGCTAAGTAGCATCGGGCTGTTAAACGCAGTTTTGCGCCATTCTTGTTTTGCTTGTCATTTGCAAACCGTGCATCCGATTCGGTGATCTTTATATCGATTTCAACCAAATCACTCCATCTTTCCAGCGGCATACTTGGTTTGCCAAGTTGATGCCCGTTCATCATTTTCCTTCCGAGCATACATATGCATTGCATGTCACATCTCGCATAGCATGTCATATATTGCATCATATTGCTTGTGCATATGTTCCTTGTTTGATTGTGGTTCCGTTGCTTGTGTTCTTGCTTTGGGTAGAGCCGGGAGACGAGTACGTGAACGAGGAACCTGTTGAGAACGCCTACGAGGATCCAGCCTTCGACAACTCTGAGAACCTTACAGGCAAGATGACCATACCTTCGATATCACTTCTATCTTTGCTTGCTAGATGCTCGCTCTTTTGCTATGCCTATGCTGCGATACCTACCACTTGCTATATCATGCCACCCATATTGCCATGTCAACCTCTAACCATCCATGTCCTAGCAAACCGTTGATTGGCTATGTTACCGCTTTGCTCAGCCCCTCTTATAGCGTTGCTAGTTGCAGGTGAAGATGAAGTTTGTTCCTTGTTGGAACATGATTATTTTGGGATATCACAATATCTATTGCTTTAATTAATGCACCTATATACTTGGTAAAGGGTGGAAGGCTCGGCCTTATGCCCGGTGTTTTGTTCCACTCTTGCCACCCTAGTTTCCGTCATACCGGTGTTATGTTCCTTGATTTTGCGTTCCTTACGCGGTCGGGTGATTTATGGGACCCCTTGACAGTTTCGCTTTGAATAAAACTCCTCCAGCAAGGCCCAACCTTGGTTTTACCATTTGCCACCTATACCCTTTTTCCCTTGGGTTTTCGCGAGCCCGAGGGTCATCTTTATTTTAGCCCCCCCGGGCCAGTGCTCCTTCGAGTGTTGGTCCAAACTAGAGCCACTTGCGGTGCCGCCCTGAGGCAACTTGGGGTATCCTCGGTTGTCGACGTCGTCGCTCATCCGGTGTGCCCCGAGAACGAGATATGTGCAGCTCCTATCGGGATTTGTCGGCACACCGGGTGGTCTTGCTGGTTTAGTTTTACCATTGTCGAAATGTCTTGATGTACCGGATACCGAGTCGATCGGTGTGTCTTGGGTGAAGGTTTATTCCTTCGATGACCGTGAGAGCTTGTGATGGGCTGTTGGGACACCCTGCAGGTATTATCTTTCAAAGCCGTGCCATGGTTATGAGGCAGATGGGAATTTGTTAATGTCCGTTGTAGAAAACCCAAAGTTGACCTTAATTAAAATACATCAACCGTGTATGTAACCGTGATGGTCTCTTCTCGGAGTCCGGAAGTGAACACGGTGTTGGAGTTATGCTTGACGTAAGTAGTCGATCACTTCTTGATCGCTAATAGCTTCACGACCGCGCCTTTGCTTCTCTTCTCGCTCTCTTTTGCGATGTAGCCACCATATATGCTAAGTCGCTTGCAGCAGCTCCTCCTTTTGACACCAGCCTTCCCTTGCTTAAATAGTCTTGATCTCGGTGTGAGATTGCTGAGTCCCCGTGGCTCATGATTCTACCAAAACAGATGCGGTACCGGTGATGCCAACAGCAGATGGCGCCACCGAGCTGAAGTGGGAATATGATGAGGCACTTGGTCGATACTATGTTTCCTTTCCGACGATTAGTAGTGGAGCCCAGTTGGGGCGATCAGGGATTTGTGTCGCATGTGGGGTTGTTCTTCTTTTATTTTGGTTCCGTAGTCGGACCTTGATTGTATCTGGATGATGTAACGCTTTATTCATGTAATTGTGTGAAGTGGCGACTGTAAGCCAACTATGTACCTTTTCCTTATGTATTACATGGATTGTGCGAAGATTACCTCACTTGCGACATTGCTTTCAATGCGGCTATGCCTCTAAGTCGTGCTTCGACACGTGGGAGCTATAGCCGCATCGAGGGCGCTAAAGTTGGTAATCGAGCCATCCCGACCTTAGGAGCCCCCACCGCTTGATCGCTTTTAGTGGCGAGTTGTGTCTAGAAAAATTGTTTTGAGTCATTTAGGATTATATATATCGGAGAGTTTAGGAATTCTTTTTACTCCCAGTCCTTCGACCTTCCGGTGAGGTATCCCGACGAGAGTTTTGACTCTTCTCTTCTCAAATTTCACTAAAATTTTTTTTTTTTTAGGATCACGCTGGTATCTTGGGATCGTTCGATATTCTTATGATGACAACATTGTCTTGGTTGCCTCGACATTTAGGGTTGTGGCGGTGTCCCGGGAGTTGAGCTCCGAGGTGTTGTCGCCATAATTTTATCGCTGCGATTCGAATACCGAGTTTAGCACGCCGACATCGAAAATCTCTTTTATGCAGTTGTTGGTGAGATAACCCGCTAACCCAAAGATCTTGTGGTGAGTACGGAGTATTGCCATGACTCAGATAACGGATGCTTTTCAAGGTTGAGGTACACGATTTCGAAGGTTTCTTGGTTATGTGTTGAAGGATGGATACAGCTGGATGTAGGGATTGTTAGCTTGGGTGAGATATATATATTGCTCCCCTGTATCCCCAACACCTGATTGCATAACCGGAAAGTTTCGGGAGTTTATAGGTGGGATTCAAGTAGCTCTAGCATTTCTTCCGCAGATATTTGGTTTGTGATTGGGTAATCCTTACCACTTATTTGTTCCATTCATACCTTGTTTTTATTTTATTCATCATATCTCTTATCAAGTGGCTTCTTACCTTAATGGACGGATGTTTACTTTGGAATTCATTCGCTCATCCTGTTCAATGTTTATTGTGAAGACTATATGTTGCAATTTCTATCCGCTGATTCAACTTGTCCATCTGCTCTATCTAGATGCTAACGGATGTCACCCTCTTCAGATGGCTCCGCCAACGCCGTAATCCGGAACGCAGTGATGGGAGTCGCGAACCCTCCACCTCCACCTCCGCCTCCGGAGGCATGGCAAACTTTGATGGCAACCACTAACGCCAACGCTCAGTTGCTGATTCAGCTGATGCAAGAGCGTAACCAAGGCCAAGGCAACCAAGGGAATCAAGGTCAAGGACAGTTCTATCATCAGCCACAGTTTCCTACACTCAACCAGTTCCTTGCCAACCAGCCAAAGTCTTTCAGCTTTTGTGCGGAGGCCACAGACGCTGACGATTGGCTCGTGGATATCAACAAGCACTTCGAATGCAGCAATGTCAGGCCTGAGGACTACGTCAAGTTCGCGTCTTTTCAGCTCAAGGATCAGGCAGCTGATTGGTTCCAGCAATACAAGGATTCTAGAGGTGGTCGAGTGATTACTTGGACTGATTTCTGTCGGGACTTTAAAGCTCACCATATTCCTTCCAGTGTTGTTGAGAGCAAGCGTGAGGAGTTTCGCAATCTCAAGCAAGGAACATGTCGAGTACTGAATACAACATACAGCTTTGAAACTTGCTCGTTTTGCCAAACAAGACGCTCTGATGAGAAAAGTATGATCTATCGCTTCAGAGGTGGCCTTCGAGAGGATCTGCAGTTATCTCTTGTTCTTTCCGAGCCTACTCGGTTTGATCAATTCTATAATATGGCACTCAAGCTAGAAGGTGCTCACTCAAGTGTGAGGCTTCAAAGAAGAGAATCAGGATGCAGTTCAGTCTTCTTCCTCCTCTCAAGTGGCAGCAAAGCAGCAAAAGTTCTACCTTCCTCCTCCTCCGTTCCACAAATTTTATCGCCAGAAGAACTCGTGGTCGTGGATCTTCCCACCCACCCAACCCAAGCTACTGTAACAAGTCTCACCTCAAGCTCCAAGGTCAAATGCTCCTTATCACCGTCCGCTCTCAGAGGTGACTGCAACAAGTGCCAGCAGAAGGTCACTATGCTAACAAATGCCATAACCAAAAGCGCCTTCCTCCTCCTCCTCCTGTGAGGTCTTCAAGCAATGCAAAGGGTCAAGCATAATCCAAAGTATGCAAAGGTGAATATGATGAATGCAGCTCAAGCAGAGGATTCTTCAGATGTGATCATGGGTAATCTTCACATTAATGATATTCCTGCAAAAGTCTTATTTGATACCGGTGCATCGCTTTCTTTCATTTCAAGACCTTTTGTTGCAAAGCATGAGTTTGTGACAGAAAAGATTCCTATTCCGTTGAAGATTGTGTCTCCGGTAAGCAAATGACTTCTCGAGTTTTCGTCCGGATGTCTCTATCAAGATGGGCGACTATAAATTCCTGTCTAAACCAATTGTTCTTGGTGACTCGATATTGATTTAATTCTCGGGATGGATCGCTTTCAAAGACAAGGCTCACTTGATTGTGCTGTCGGGAAATTCAATTGACACACCCTTCCGAGGATGTTATCATCTATGCCGCTTCGTGATGAAACCATTCGGTTGTTTTCTCTCAATGAGAAGGGTGAATTGATGCTATCTCTCAAATTCCAAATGCTTGTGAGTACCAAGATGTCTTTCCGAAGAACTTCCGGTATGCCTCCTCATCGCCACCGAATTCGTTATTGATCTTGAGCCCGCATCAACCCGCTTGCAAGCGTCCTTACAAGCTTGGTCCCAAGGAGCTGAAAGAATTGAAGAAGCAGCTCGATGAACAAGAGCGTCTGGTTTGATCGGACCGAGTTCATCTCCATGGGGATGTGGAGTTCTTTTGTCCGAAAGAAGGATGGCACGGACCGACTTTGTGTTGATTACCGTCCATTGAACAAGAAGACAATCAAGAACAAGTATCCACTTCCCAACATCAATGAGCTATTCGAGCAACTCAAAGGTGCTAAAGTATTCTCCAAGCTTGACCTCCGTATGGGTTATCATCGATTCGCATTCGTGAACAAGATATTCCCAAGACAAAGATTCGAACAAGCTATGGTTCTTATGAATATACTTGTCATGTCTTTCGGCCTTGTCAATGCTCCTCCAACTTTCTCTCGCATGATGAACTTTATCTTCAACCCCTACACAAATGAATTCGTCTTGGTGTATCTCGATGATATTCTGGTCTTCTCCAAGAACAAGCAGGATCATGCCAAACATTTGCGATTGGTGCTCGACAAGCTCAGAGAACATCAATTCTATGCAAAGTTTTCCAAATGTGAGTTCTGGCTTGATGAAGTTCTTTATCTTGGTCATATCATCTCAGCCAAGGGCATCGCTGTTAATCCCGAGAAGGTGTCTTCAATTGTGAATTGGGAACCTCCTCAGAATGTCAAGCAGCTCCGCAGTTTTCTCGGTCTTGCAAGCTATTGCCGGAGATTCGTTGAGAACTTCTCCAAGATTGCAAAGCCTCTTTCCAACCTCCTCCAGAAGCATGTCAAGTATGTCTGGACGCCTGAGTGTGATGTCGCTTTCAACACCCTCAAAGAGAAGCTAGTTACAGCTCCTGTCTTGACTCCTCCTGATGAATCCAAGCCATTCAAGTTTTCGTGATGCTTCCTTGCAAGGTCTCGGTGCTGTTAATGCAAGAGAAGAAGGTTGTGGCCTATACCTCTCGCCATTGAAGCCCAACGAAAAGAACTACCCCACTCATGATCTTGAGTTGGCGGCGTTGTCCATGCATTGATAACATGGAGACATCTCTTGTTGGGAAGGAAAGTGGACATTTTCACCGATCACAAGAGCCTCAAGTATATCTTCACTCAACCAAACCTCAACCTCGTGCAAACTCGATGGGTCGAAATGATTCAAGAGTACAATCCAAGTATTGAATATACTCCGGCAAGGCGAATGTGATTGCAGATGCTCGAAAGAGAAAGGCTTATTGCAACAGTCTAATTCTCAAGCCCTTCCAACGGATCTTTGTGAAGCTTTCAAGCTGAATCTTCAAGTTGTTCCTCAAGGATTTCTTGCCAACCTCATAGTCTCTCCTACTTTGGAAGATCAAATTCGTGAGGCTCAACTTCGGATGCCATGGTGAAGAAGGTGAAACGTGGTATTGACAAGGGCATTTCAAATACAAGTGCTATCGCTTGATGACAAAGACACTCTTTTCTTCGAGGATCGTATTGTGGTTCCTAAAGGCGATCTGAGAAAAGTCATCATGAATGAGGCACACAATTCCTCCTATCCATTCATCCCGAAGTACGAAGATGTACCATGACCTCAAGCAATCGATTGGTGGACTCGAATGAAGCGAGAAATTGCTCAATTCGTGAATGAATGTGATGTCTGCAGAAGAGTGAAAGCAGAACACCAAAGACCAGCTGGTCTCCTACAACCTCTTGCTATTCCGAATGGAAGTTTGATCATATCGAGATGGACTTTGTGACTGGTTTTCCTAAGTCCAAGCGTGGAAATGATGCTATCTTCGTTGTCATTGACAAGCTTACTAAAGTGGCTCATTTTCTTCTGTCAAAGAATCTATCACAGCAGCTCACCGGCAGAGTTATACACCTCGAATTGTCTCCTTGCACGGTATTCCGCAATTGATCTCTTCTGCACGTGGAAGCATCTTCACTTCTAAGTTCGGGATTCTTTTCGTAAGGCCATGGGCACCAAAGATTCGCTTTCAAAGACAGCTTTTCATCCTCAAACAAGTGGCCAAGTCGAGCGAGTCAATCAAATCCTTGAAGATATGCTCGGGGCTTGTGTCATCTCTTTGGCATGAAGTGGGAAGAGTGTCTCCCATATGCCGAAGTTCTCTTACAACAACAGCTTCCAAGCAAGTTCGGCAAGGCCCCATTCGAGATTCTATATGGCGTAAAGTGCCGTACTCCTCTCAACTGGTCCGAGACAGTGAACGCCAACTTCTTGGCAACGACTTGATCATAGAAGCCGAAGAAATGTGCAAAGTCATTCGTGAGAATCTTAAAGCCGCGCAATCGCGCCAGAAGGGCTATTATGATGACAAGCACCGTGATGTGGCTTTTGAAATCGGAGACCATGTCTACCTCCGCGTCTCTCAATGAAAGGCACTCGCCGCCCGGTATCAAAGGAAGCTTGCCCCTAGATACGTGGGTCCTTTCAAGATCATTGGCAAAAAAGGCGTTCTCGCCTATCAACTTGAGCTTCCACCCAACTTTGCAAACGTGCACGATGTGTTTCACGTGTCACAGCTCCGCAAGTGCTTCAAGATTCCTGAACGCACTATCAACTTTGAAGAAATTGACCTCCAAGAAGATCTCTCTTATCATGAGCACCCCGTTGCTATTCTTGAAGAAACCGAGCGCAAGACTCGCAACAAGTCAATCAAATTCCTAAAAGTGAAGTGGTCACACCATTCCGACCGAGAAGCCACCTGGGAGCGCGAGGATCACCTCCGTTCCGAATATCCGGAGTTCTTTCAGTCCTAGATCTCGGGACGAGATCCTCTTGTAGTGGTGGAGTGTTGTAACACCCCGGATGTATCTTTCCATATTTGTAACTTCAACTATTGCCATTTCCGGATATGTGCTGAGATATTCCCTCCGTGGTTGGGTTTTGTTTTCGTTTTTGCATTTTGTTCATGTCATGCATCTCATATCATGTCATCATGTGCATCTCATTTGCATACGAGTTCGTCTTATGATTCCGAGCATATTCCCCGTTGGCCGTTTTGCAATCCGGCACTCCTATGTTCCCCGGCGCACCCCTCTTGTCCTTTTACCGTGTGCGGTGTTGAACATTCTCGAATGGACCGAGCCTTGCCAAGTGGCCTGGTATAGCACCGTAGACCACTGTCAAGTTTCGGTCATTTGGAGTTCGCTTGGTACTCCAACGGTTAACCGCACCCTCAAAAGGCCTCTTTTGAGTTGCAGCCCAACAACCCTCCAAAACAGCCCAATAACCCATCTAGCTCCCTCCATGCCCTCGGTCGTTCGATCACGATCGTGGGCGTAAAACTACACCCCATTTGGACTCTCCTAGCTCCTCTATGCCTATAAATAGACCTCCTCGAAAATCCCGGCAAACCCTAGCCCTCTTCTTCTCCGCAAGGCGGACACGTCCGCCGGCGCCGGACACGTCCGCCCGCCGCCGCGGCGAACAGGGGGCGACACGTGGCACCCGCCACATGCCCGCCCGCCCGCTGAGCCCGCCGCCGCCTCCCTCCTGCGCCGCGCCCGCCACGCCCGCGCCGCCTGCCGCCCGCCGCTGCGCCCGCTCCGCCTCCAGCCGCCCAGCGCCGCCGCCCACACACCACGCCATGCTTCCGCTTCGCCGCCGCCACACACACACGCCGCCACACCGCACCGCACACCGCCGCCGCTGCCGCCCGCGCCGCCGAAGCTTCCCAGCCCAGCCAGCGCCCGGCCGCGCCGCCCGCCGCCGCCCGCCCGCCGCCGGGCCCCGCCCGCCGCCGTCCTTCCTCCCTCCGGCGAGCCTCGCCCGATCCGATCTGGATCCGGATCAAGACGAAGGTTGACTTTCCCCGTACCCCAAATTTCCTCTAAGTCCTAAATCTGTGAATTATTTCGGGCATTTTTCAACGCATCACATCTCCGCAACTGTGGCTCCGTTTTGGGCGTATTATATGTCAAAATGTTCGTCTCGAAGAGTACATCATTTCATTCCATTGCATCATTTGCATTTGAGCTCATCTTGATGCCCGAAATGCTGTTGGAAGTTAGCTTCAGATCGTTAGTTTCAGAATTTTATCAGTTCGAGCTATTTTGTCATTTTTGCCATGAATTATGTGTGCACCCTATGAATTTGAGTCCTACATGTAAGTTGAACATTGCCATGCCATCTTTCCAGGGGTATTTTCCATGTATTTTTGTGAGCTATGTGTTGACTAGAACAAGCATGCAAAGTAGGGATGATGTTATTCCTGATTTCAGGGACTTAGTGATTTCACTAAGTTTTGTCCTGCTGATAATTTTATGCCATATGTTTAGGTTGTTTCAGAGAGATCTATGCCCCTTTTGAGCATGATCAGTAAGGGTGTTTTGAACATATGGTTGTGCTCTATCCATCCATGCCTTTGTTGGTATTTATGGAGTAGTCTAGCATGTCTTTTTCGTGCTCTACTTTTGCTTGAAATTGTTTCCTGGCAGACTGTTTGCATTAGATTCAATTTTCACGAGGTCGGTGTAGTTGATCCGTGTATGCTATGATGTTGTTCTTGCCATGTATAGCTCCTATGCCATGTCTTCTTGATGGGTGTATGCTTAGTTTATCATGAGGTGCTCTGTAGTGAGTGCATCGAGCTCACTTAACATGCCATGTCGAATCTGTTTTTGCCATGTCCTGATATTTTCACCAAGTCTGAAATCTGTAATAAAACTTGCAATGTTTACATGGGTGCCACCATTTCTTAAGGTCCTTTTGGCTTATGGTCAGTAAGGGACAATTGAAATATGCTTTGAGTAGAATCATGTCATGCCTTGCTTTGCTATTATAAGTTCCTGTAGCATGTTGTTTGCTTGCTCTAAACATGCCTTCCTGATGTTAATTCCTGCCATGTTAGTATTTTCACTAAGTCTGTGAACCTGATATTTTGAGCACTTTCTCCATGCTTGTTTGAACATGTTATGATGTGATTTAGCCGTAGCTCAGTGTTCCTCTATTGTTAAGCATCTCCTGTAGTTCGTTGCCATATGCTTTGTTTTTATGTTGGGGTGCTGTAGCATAGTTTTGTGTTGCGTGCTAAGTAGCATCGGGCTGTTAAACGCAGTTTTGCGCCATTCTTGTTTTGCTTGTCATTTGCAAACCGTGCATCCGATTCCGTGATCTTTATATCGATTTCAACCGAAATCACTCCATCTTTCCAGCGGCATACTTGGTTTGCCAAGTTGATGCCCGTTCATCATTTTCCTTCCGAGCATACATATGCATTGCATGTCACATCTCGCATAGCATGTCATATATTGCATCATATTGCTTGTGCATATGTTCCTTGTTTGATTGTGGTTCCGTTGCTTGTGTTCTTGCTTTGGGTAGAGCCGGAGACGAGTACGTGAACGAGGAACCTGTTGAGAACGCCTCGAGGATCCAGCCTTCGACAACTCGAGAACCTTACAGCAAGATGACCATACCTTCGATATCACTTCTATCTTTGCTTGCTAGATGCTCGCTCTTTTGCTATGCCTATGCTGCGATACCTACCACTTGCTATATCATGCCACCCATATTGCCATGTCAACCTCTAACCATCCATGTCCTAGCAAACCGTTGATTGGCTATGTTACCGCTTTGCTCAAATTCTCTTATAGCGTTGCTAGTTGCAGGTGAAGATGAAGTTTGTTCCTTGTTGGAACATGATTATTTTGGGATATCACAATATCTATTGCTTTAATTAATGCACCTATATACTTGGTAAAGGGTGGAAGGCTCGGCCTTATGCCCGGTGTTTTGTTCCACTCTTGCCACCCTAGTTTCCGCCATACCGGTGTTATGTTCCTTGATTTTATGCGTTCCTTACGCGGTCGGGTGATTTATGGGACCCCTTGACAGTTTAGCTTTGAATAAAACTCCTCCAAAGAAGGCCCAACCTTGGTTTTACCATTTGCCACCTATACCCTTTTTCCCTTGGGTTTTCGCGAGCCCGAGGGTCATCTTTATTTTAGCCCCCCCGGGCCAGTGCTCCTTCGAGTGTTGGTCCAAACTAGAGCCACTTGCGGTGCCGCCCTGAGGCAACTTGGGGTATCCTCGGTTGCCGTACGTACTGCTCATCCGGTGTGCCCTGAGAACGAGATATGTGCAGCTCCTATCGGGATTTGTCGGCACAGTCGGGTGGTCTTGCTGGTTTAGTTTTACCATTGTCGAAATGTCTTGATGTACCGGGATACCGAGTCTGATCGGTGTGTCTTGGGTGAAGGTTTATTCCTTCGATGACCGTGAGAGCTTGTGATGGGCTAAGTTGGGACACCCTGCGCAGGTATTATCTTTCAAAGCCGTGCCCGCGTTATGAGGCAGATGGGAATTTGTTAATGTCCGTTGTAGAAAACCCAAAGTTGACCTTAATTAAAATACATCAACCGTGTATGTAACCGTGATGGTCTCTTCTCGTGAGTCCGGAAGTGAACACGGTGTTGGAGTTATGCTTGACGAAGTAGTCGATCACTTCTTGATCGCTAATAGCTTCACGACCGCGCTTGCTTCTCTTCTCGCTCTCTTTTGCGATGTAGCCACCATATATGCTAGTAAACTTGCAGCAGCTCCTCCTTTTGACACCAGCCTTCCCTTGCTTAAATAGTCTTGATCTCGCGGGTGTGAGATTGTTGAGTCCTGTGGCTCATGATTCTACCAAAACAGATGCAGTACGGTGATGCCAAATAGCAGATGGCGCCAACCGAGCTGAAGTGGGAATATGATGAGGCACTTGGTCGATACTATGTTTCCTTTCCGACGATTAGTAGTGGAGCCCAGTTGGGGCGATCAGGGATTTGTGTCGCATGTGGGGTTGTTCTTCTTTTATTTTGGTTCCGTAGTCGGACCTTGATTGTATCTGGATGATGTACTGCTTTATTCATGTAATTGTGTGAAGTGGCGACTGTAAGCCAACTATGTACCTTTTCCCTTATGTATTACATGGATTGTGCGAAGATTACCTCACTTGCGACATTGCTTTCAATGCGGCTATGCCTCTAAGTCGTGCTTCGACACGTGGGAGCTATAGCCGCATCGAGGGCGTTACAGCTGCAATGAGACAACCCACCATGTACTCCTACATGGCCTCTCACCGCTACCTTTACCAAATCGTGTTCACACACTTAGCTTACACACAGTAGGACATGTTCACACACCTCTGATTCATCCTCGATGAATCAGACCCGACTCAACTCTAAGCAGTAGCAGGCATGACAAACAAGCATGTATGAGTAGGCACAACAGGGCTCAAACAACTCCTACTCATGCTAGTGGGTTTCATCTATTTACTGTGGAATGACAGGTCATGCAGAGGATAAAGGGGGTTCAACTACCGCAACAAGTAACAGTTGAATCGATGTTGTCCTAATGCAGTAAAAGAGAGCAGGAGCGAGAGAGTGGGATTGTATCGGAATGAACAAGGGGGTTTTGCTTGCCTGGCACTTCTGCAGATAGTATATCTCTTCATCGGTGTCATCGAACTCATCGCCGAAACATCGTCTACCGAAGGGGAACAGTTACCGGCAAACACAGAAGAACACAATCAATGCAATGCGACAATATGATGCATGCTATGACATGGCAATATGCTGTGATTTGAGCTAATGCATCTAGCTATGATTTAAATGAAGTTGGTTTGAATACATGATCCAAATTCAAACAACATATATGATTATTTAAATGCCCTTTATTTGTTTTGTCCAAAACAGAGGACAAACATTGATCAAACATGCATGAAAATGGTACAGATGGATTCCTTGAATTTTTCTGATAACTTTTCATATATAATTTATTTGATTTGGAGCTATGGTTGATTTTATATGAATTTTAGAAGTTTAGGCAATTTTCTGGATTTTCCTATATAAAAAATAAATCTAGAAAATAGATTATCATACGACCGACGTCATCATGACGTCACTGGTCAACTGGCGCCTCCAGTCAAACTGACCAGTGGGGTCCACCGTCGATGACCTGTGGCTGTTTAGCTCGCTTACAGGTGGGCCAGGTCAACGGCCACGTCAGCAGGGTCAACCCTGACGTGTGGGTCCCGCGTGTCAGTGATTAGACTAACTAACCTAATTAAAATTAACCCTAACTAACTTGGTTAGCCGGGCGGGGCCCGCACGTCAGTGACCCAGGGGGGTCAAATCCCTGGTCAACCGGGGCTAATCTACCGGCGTCTAGCCGCCGGCGACGACAGGCTCGGCGGAGCGGAGCGGATTCGCCATGGCGCTATTTGTCAAGGAGAGCAGCCACGGCAGTCGGTGATCGCCCGCACCCAGCCATGGTGGTGGCTTGGCCGGGGAGTGGCCGGAGCTTCGCCGGCGACGAGGTTTGCGGCTGCCGTGGTTCGGTTGGCGGCGGTTTCGTTGCTCTGCGTGCGACGACTAGCTAACGGCATACGCGCAGACGTCGCGTGCTCACGAATCCGCTGGACACGATGGTGTGACCAAAGGTCGCGGAATAGCGCCGGCGATGAGCTCGGGCGGAGGCGAGCCTCGGCCATGGTCAAAACGGCGGCTACGGTGATCGAGAGGCATGGGGAGAAGGGGCAAACGACGGAGGAGCTCACAGCGGTTGAAGTGGTCTCCGGAGCGGCCTCGGGGAAGGCCGGACGGCGACGAATCGAGGGTGAGGTTGCCGGCGGCCGAAGGTTGAAGATGAGCTCGAGGGCGATGTTGCAGGCTTCAAGGGGCGTGGCTCGGTGAGGGGTCGAGGCGACGCCGCGGAGCTCGTGGGCACAACGGAGGGGCGAGGGGGTAGCGGTGGCCGTGGTGGTGCGAACGGCGCGTCCATGGAGGCTTCGGCCATGGCGGGGAAATGGGCGAGGGAGAGAGACAGAGGAGGGAGAGGGCACGGGGAGAGTGAGAGAGGGTCGAGGGGCGCGTGGCGTCATGGAGGAAGTCCAGAGCGACGAGGGGCAGCAGGAGGTGGAAGCAGGAGGTGGCCTCACAGTGCTGCTCGGCGGCGGTCGCTGTCCCCCCTCCTCTCGCCACTTGGCAAAGGTAGGTGGTGACTGCATGGGCTGTGGGCGGCCCAGCCTGTAAGTGGCCTGGGCCTCTTCTCTCTCTTTTTCTAATTATTTCAGTTTTCTATTATTCTCAGAAATTTTAGGGCTTTATTAAAAATACTCAGGCAGTTTCAAAAATCATGAAACTAGTCATGGCTACTGTTTGGAATATATCCAACAGTAAACATTTTGGTTTATGATTATTTGAGCATTTCAAATATTTTATAGTATTCAAATGCCCAAATGAAAATACCATATGATTTAATTCAGAGCCCAAATATGTCATGGAAAAATGTGCAACACCTCTGGTTATGGTTCTAGCTTTTTTCCAGAAATGATGAACATTTTTTTTAAAACCATTTGGAAATCACTGGAAATATTTTAGTTGAACCTAGTGAATTCCTTTGATGCTAGGGTTTAGGCAATCCCCATTTCAAGTTTCATAAAATTTAAACATGATGCAACACATGACTAGCTAGCTCAGTGCATACCAGATCCAGGGATGTGACAACTCACCCCCACTAAACAAGAATCTCGACCCGAGATTCAAGACGTGAGGTAGGAAGACAAAGGGGACACGGAACTGACACAGTCTTCATGACCCATTGCATTCTTCGAAGATGTTGATTCATTGCTTCGAATTGATCTTGACGTCTTGCTTTGAGAACTACATCCAACATGACGATAAGAAGAGGGGAAGGATCTTGGAGGAATCGATCTTCTTGAGGTTCGAGCAACTTAGGATCATCTCAAGGATCACAAAATCAACTCACAGAATGAGACGTAGAAACATCTCTGGAGCTGAGAGGCAAGACATGCTTCAGGAAGGACAGAAGACATAATTTGACGAGGTTTCAAAGTAGCGAGGGAACAATTACTATGATCCCATAACGGGGCACCTTGGGAGAGGTGACTCGTAGAAATATCCCCTTAAGTGGCAAAAAGAATTACATTTGATTCAAAGATCATTGAAACTCTTTATACCAGCCTAAGGCAATCACAATCGATCATTTGAAGGAGTCCGAAAGAATGACATTCTCGGGCCAGAATGGATGATGTGGATTACCTTGTTGAAAGCAACACAAAGGTTGAGTTTAGTAACTGGGAAGAAGCTCAGCAATAGAGAGTGAGTCCACTGTTGAAAGGGTTATAGCATAACCGAGGAAACTGAGAGCACTATGCAATTAATGCCGACAATAAAACCTAGCACTTACGCGTGCTCTCAAGAACTTGAGCATTTCCATATTCATCAAGGTTTTACCAATATCCGTGTCAGGGATCCTGGCAACACAACATACTACCATGATGAATAGCGATGGACAATGCAGATGCAAAGGAAGATAACACTTTCTCAGATTTCACCTTAGCGAGACCAAGGGACAAAATCGATGATCGATCGTAGAGACATTTAGCACTCCGCTTCTAATGTTCTCCTTGATGTACCAGCGTATCCCATTCATAGATATGGTATGATATCTAGAACATCAAGTAACAGGTCGGACGTCGGGAGCACAGAAATCATAAGGCACACAAATAGGGAATAATTCCTACGAAGTCCTTATGGGGAGGTGGCCAACTTTCTCAATCAAGATACTACAATAGCAGGTCTTCCGGCGGGGTGTGTTGGCCACGACATCCTCTTTACCGGTTATCGAGAGACCAATGTTATAGCTCTTGGGAGATATTCCAACTATCATAACTGCCTGAGATTCAGATCTGGTTGGCGTCAGAGTATTCCAGACTCATAAGGTCTAGAAAGTAAAATGTAAGTTTGCAACACAAGTCGACAAGAAGATGTTGCGAGATTCTCAGGAAATGGACTACGGTAGTAAGCTCCAAAACATAGCTGGTTCTGCTAAACACATGTGAACACACTGTCCCAGACAAGCATGACCACATAGTAGTCTTATGATAAAACACTACCGAGTTCAGGTGGGAAACCATCATCGAGGATATCGAAGTCCTTGCATAAGTCTTGCTCTTAAGAAGGAACTTCTTCTCCTTGAACAATTCAATCAGTGGCTTGGTGTGCTAGGGATACATATAGAATGAAGGTTGCAAGTCTTCGAACCACAGAATACTTCGCACGTATGCATGAATGATTTGGGATGATTCCAAAGGAAGCAACATTGACTTTCCCGAATCCACGGCGGCAACTTACATCAAATGCACATGAACTAGAGGAAGTCACTTCTTACATTCGAACACATGCTTCATGAGCTAACATGAACAAATGCTTTAAAAAGTTTCCAACACTAGCTTAATGTTCAACAAAACTATGGAGAAGACAAGGATGTTGTCGATGGGCTCAACAACAATTCATCCTGGTTTCCCACGAAGATGGAATTCCATAATTATGAGAACAAGTGATAGCATTGGTCAGACCCAAAAGATGTAATGGTGTATGCTCGAGGAAAATCCACGAGTAAGACAACATTACGAACATCGTTGGTTCTGACTTGATTTGAGGATAGCCCATACTCAAATCAAAATTTTGGCAAGATATTAAGTCCAACAACTGATCACGGGGACCAATCGATGGGGATATCATCTTTCTTCAACACACACACACAAAAAGATATCCCTTAACATGAGCTAAGTCGAACAAGCTTTTATCTTGCAACTCTCCAAGTTGTTGTTTAGCTTAACCAACTAGCTCAGGGGTATGCAACACAGATTTCTTGGAGAAGGGGTGGTTTATATGAAGCCAACTTGATCACGAGCTCAACATAGCGGTCAGGTGACATCCTGGTGATACCTCCGAGAAGACAATCGGAGAATCACGAACCACCGATAGGTTACTAAGCTCGAGAACAATCTTGCTTTTCAGGGCAAGATGATAAGATCAAAGGAGCGAGGGATTGGCACAATCCTAACTCATTGATCGAAAAGTGCACCAAAAATAGAGACTAGGTAGCACAATCAGTCTTAGAGTGACGATTCAATAATCAACACGCTAAGAATAAGGTTACCGTCCATCTAACTACCAAGCAACGGAGTTGCCAGCAGTATTGATTTCACACACCACGATTCACTTGTTGGCATTCCGGTTACATCAACACGGGACCGAGGAATGAATGATGATAGCGAGGAGTATTACTACATCAAGAGTTCATAGGATGGTGTGCAATTCCCATGACATTCTTGGTATAAAAATGGTAATACTTGAGGTAGAAACAGTAACAAAAGCTAGGTTAGCAATTTGATCTCATGGAGTACAACTGCTTTGACCCAATCCTAGAAATGGACAAGGTACTGGAGTTTGTTTCTCCTAGTCATTCCAGAATAGAATGGCTTGACGGACCACAAGGGTAATAGGCATCGATGAACGAATGCACACATACTCTTGACTATCAATTGATAGACGAGGGTCAGAATGCAACTAAAGAGAACAACTCAAAGGAACATATAATTTTCTGAGCTGTGGATGCATAGATTAATATGTCGAGCGAAGCTCAACTTTTCTTCCGGATAACCCATGCAGAAAGGTGGAACTGGCAGAGTCACAATATAAAATGGAGAACTCATCAGGAGCACTCCTGTTGTGATCTTTTGATCCAACAAACTTCTGCCATAAGCGGTTCATAGTATTTGGAAGAAGGAAATACCACGGACCTCGAGGACTAATGCAAAGGTTACTAATTTCCTAAAGGAACTAGCAAACACTATCAACATGAGGTAAGTAGGGTGAGTCTCGGGTTCAAAACCCAGGAATAGAATACCTACTACTAAGTAGCATCACGGGATGCTTTCGAGAATGAAGGCCAGAGTCATCACACTGGAATACAAATCATGGCTAGATTACTAGATGATCCCCTAAGGCACCTAGGGTCATAATAATAATTCCAACATATATGTCGGGGCAATAGAATACCTCAACTCAGTAATTAGTGTGATTAACCTGGCCCAAAGGAACATCAAAACCAGAGGGAAAGGATTTGCAAGTGCATCAGATTGTTTAGAGACCTGGGATGACTCGGACAGCATAACGGCTGTAAATGCTCAAAAGATTGGAGACATACTACAAAAAAGGGTGGCATAGCCACTCTGAAGCACAATATCAAGGTTTCGAGACCAACAGTTATGAACATACGGAAGTGGTAAAAACTGAACTGAGATTTGAAACTAACAATTCTATAGGTCTAAGGATTAGTAACACGTCATCCTGATAGATAGATGAGAAGGCCTAGTTCTTAAACCCCGTAGAAGAGAAGAGGATGACTCAGATCAGAAGGCCATGAGGTATAAGGAGTAAAAAGAGCCTTACGTTCCATCCCACAATCAATTCCCTTACATAACTAAAGCATTTCTAGACACAACTTCACCAGTTTGGCTTGGTAATCCTCTGAGCGGTCAAGCTCGATACCAAAGCTGTCAGACCCGACTCAATGCCACATAGATCTAGCATGTAACACCTCATATCACTTTGCGACCTCACGCACGGTATTCCCACGGTGTCGCCTTACTTTTGCCCGGACCGCTTATGCCTTTTGGCACACGATATGATAGTGTCGCTAGCATCCATATGATAAGGAGCCCGGCTGACATGGCTAGTCGTAAACCCAAAGTGGCACAAACTTACAGGACAGCATCCATGACCCAAAGATCGAACGTGTCGGTCATCACGAGTAAGTTCCGGCTGTAGCACTGGCTAGCAGACTCGGTGAACCGGGCAGAAGCGGCTAACAGACTCGGTACTCATCGCGGACATTTCCCGAAGGGATGCATACGAGAACGAAGAAGGACACATGCCGCCAGCCTAAGTGTTCCGGAGCAAAGAGCAAGCTACCATGGCTCGATGGAATCACTAGGAGACATTTCCGTAAGAGAGGCTACTAAAGATAAACAACTAGATAGTCAGATCCCACACATACCAAGCATTTCAATAACATACACACAATATGCTCGATATGTGCAAATACAACATGGCATCACAACATGACTCTACGACTCAAGTATTTATTCATTAGGCTCCGAGGAGCGAGATATTACAAACAGGGGTATCATGACCCAACATTCAGAGCATACAAATTCAAGCACAAGCGGAAGCTTAACATGTCTAAGTACAGACATCTACAAATGAAAAAGGCTTAGAAGCCTGACTATCTACCAGATCCTGCCGAGGGCACAAGATCGTAGCTGAGGTAACAAGCTAAACGTCGAAGTCCACGCGGAACTACTAGCGAGACCAAGTCTCTCTGCAAAAACATAAAATAGGCAAACGTGAGTACAAATGTACCCAAAGAAGACTTACATCGTAACTAACTACATATGCATCATTATCAACAAGGGGATGGTGGAGTTTAACAAAAACAAGCCAGCTTTGACTCGGTGGCTATCCTAAACTACGACCGCAAGTAACTCTTTTGAGGTGGCGCACGAGTCCACATATTCACCATATCAATACACCACTATGGATCCGCACCTGCCTCCCTACGAGCACGCCATCCATAGCACTCACGCTATCTTGCGCATTTTAGAGTATCCACTTTCACTTGTCTATGAACTGCACAGCAACCCGAAGTCCTTTATCATGACACGGCTATTCAATAGATGATGTTAACCTGCAGGGTGTACTTCTTCACACACGCTCACCACTTACCGCCGCCATACGACATGTACTCGGCAACCTTCAAGAGGAAGCCCAACGTGGGTGTCGGCCACGGCCTACCTAAACACTCAAGTCCCTAGTCCAGTTTATCGCCTATTCGGTTCCATCCATGAGGAGATCCGCCGGGTTTCGCCACAGCCCCAAACGATGTGTACAGGTTCCGTGACACCAAACGGGCGCCTGTTTACCTGCCACGTGCCTACCGCATCACAGCCCACCCCTACGGTCAGCGCTGCGACGGCCTCCAAAGATACTACAAACACGAAACTACTTGCAACTCCCGGACAGAGGACAAGGGTGATTAAGAAGCGGAGAGGGTCCATTGGTTTCGGCCCAATGCGTGGTAGTAGCTGAATCATGGATCACAAACACGTAACTCAGTTCACGAGGTCGGCTGCAATGAGACAACCCACCATGTACTCCTACATGGCCTCTCACCGCTACCTTTACCAAATCGTGTTCACACACTTAGCTCACACACAGTAGGACATGTTCACACACCTCTGATTCATCCTCGATGAATCAGACCCGACTCAACTCTAAGCAGTAGCAGGCATGACAAACAAGCATGTATGAGTAGGCACAACAGGGCTCAAACAACTCCTACTCATGCTAGTGGGTTTCATCTATTTACTGTGGAATGACAGGTCATGCAGAGGATAAAGGGGTTCAACTACCGCAGCAAGTAACAGTTGAATCGATGTTGTCCTAATGCAGTAAAAGAGAGCAGGAGCGAGAGAGTGGGATTGTATCGGAATGAACAAGGGGGTTTTGCTTGCCTGGCACTTCTGCAGATAGTATATCTCTTCATCGGTGTCATCGAACTCATCGCCGAAACATCGCTCATCGAAGGGAACGATTCTTACAGCAAACACGTAAGAACACAATCAATGCAATGCGACAATATGATGCATGCTATGACATGGCAATATGCTGTGATTTGAGCTAATGCATCTAGCTATGATTTAAATGAAGTTGGTTTGAATACATGATCCAAATTCAAACTCCATATATGATTATTTAAATGCCCTTTATTTGTTTTGTCCAAAACAGAGGACAAACATTGATCAAACATGCATGAAAATGGTACAGATGGATTCCTTGAATTTTTCTGATAATTTTTCATATATAATTTATTTGATTTGGAGCTACGGTTGATTTTATATGAATTTTAGAAGTTTAGGCAATTTTCTGGATTTTCCTATATAAAAAATAAATCCAGAAAATAGATTATCGTCGTCACCGACGTCATCATGACGCGTCGGTTGGTCAACTGGCGCCTCAGTCAAACGACCAGATGGGGTCCATCGTCGATGACCAGTGGTTGTTTAGCTCGGCCGACAGTTGGGCAGTCAACGGCCACGTCGGCAGGTCAACCCCGACGTGTGGGTCCCGCGTGTCGCTGATTAGACTAACTAACCTAATTAAAATTAACCCTAACTAACTTGGTTGGCGGGCGGGCCCCGCGTCGCCGCTGACCTGGGGGTCAAATCTGGTCAACCGGGCTAATCTCGGCGTCTAGCCGCCGCGGCGACGACAGCGCGCGGGCGAGCGGAGCGGATTCGCCTCTGGCGCTTATTTGTCACGGAGAGCAGCTACGGGCAGCCGGTGATCGCCGCACTCCAGCCATGGTGGTGGCTTGGCGAGGAGTGGCGGAGTCGCGGCGACGAGGTTTGCGGCTGCCGTGGTTCGGTTGGCGGCGGTTTCGTTGCTCTGGCGTGCGGACGACTAGCTAACGGCATACGCATGACGTCGCTGCGTTTCACGAATCCGTTGGACACGATGGTGTGACCAAAAGGTCGCGGAATAGCGCCGGCGACGAGCTCGGCGGAGGCGAAGTTTGACCATGGTCAAACGGCGGCTACGGTGATCGAGAGGCATGGGGAGGAGGGGCAACGACGAGGAGCTCACAGCGGTTGAAGTGGTCTCCTGAGCGGCCTCGGGAAGGCCGACGGCGATTTAATCGAGGTGAGGTTGCCGCGGCCAAAGGTTGAAGATGAGCTCGAGAGCGATGTTGCAGGCTTCAAGCGGGGCGTGGCTCGGTGAGGGGGTCGAGGCGACGTCGCGGCTCGTGGGCACAACGGAGGGGCGAGGGGTAGCGGTGGCCGTGGTGGTGCGAACAGCGGCCCATGGAGGCTTCGCCATGGCGGGAAATGGGCGAGGGAGAGAGACAGAGGAGGGAGAGGGCACGGGGAGAGTGAGAGAGGGTCGAGGGGGCCGCGTGGCGTCGCGGAGGAAGTCCAGGGCGACGAGGGGGCAGCAGGAGGTGGAAGCAGGAGGTGGCCTCGCGCGTGCTCGGCGGCGGTGCGCTGTCCCCCTCCTCTGCCTACTGGCAAAGGTAGGTGGTGACTGGCATGGGCCAGGTGGGCCGGCCCAGTCCAGGTAAGTGGCCTGGGGCCTCTTCTCTCTCTGTTTTTCTAATTATTTCAGTTTTCTATTATTCTGTAAATTTTAGGGCTTTATTAAAAATACTCAGGCAGTTTCAAAAATCATGAAACTAGTCATGGCTACTGTTTAGAATATATCCAACAGTAAACATTTTGGTTTATGATTATTTGAGCATTTCAAATATTTTATAGTATTCAAATGCCCAAATGAAAATACCATATGATTTAATTCAGAGCCCAAATATGTCATGGAAAAATGTGCAACACCTCTGGTTATGGTTCTAGCATTTTTCCAGAAATGATGAACATTTTTTTTAAAACCATTTGGAAATCACTGGAAATATTTTAGTTGAACCTAGTGAATTCCTTTGATGCTAGGGTTTAGGCAATCCCCATTTCAAGTTTCATAAAATTTAAACATGATGCAACACATGACTAGCTAGCTCAGTGCATACCAGATCCAGGGATGTGACATAATTGTCCTATAAATCCAATTTACTCCGGGGTAATGAAAGCTATGCTACTCTATAATCATGATCCCACCAAGTTCATCTACCAACATGGTAGCCTTATAATCCACCAAAGAGTCTTAGATAATTCCTCAAAGTCATTGATATAAACTCATCAAGTCATTTGTCCTCTATTCCTATATCCTCAGATTTGTCCTCCCTATGGCATCGTCAGTTTTGGTGCTATATTAGGATGGTAATGTGCTCATTCACTATGTCCACTAGTTCCATAATGAACCCAGTGATAAGCAAGGTTACGGAGGCTTAACAGGTTCTCTTGCAATTCCGTAGGTTAAGCTCATGGTCAAGGTTTCGAGCTGGGGTATCTCGTGAAGCCTCGAAGGGTCTAGGAATGGGTCTCTAATCTTGAGGGGAAACCATAACTCTAAGGGGTTGCACTTGGTCGAGGAGGTTGTAGCAAAAGTCTTCAGTGCTTGTTGGTCGCCGAGGTGGAATCCTTGGTGCATATTGTCTTGATTGTCTTCAGTTGAGGAAAGAGATGAGAGGGAAAAGTAGCATAGAGGAGGGGAATGCCTAAAGGGGGTTCTATAGTGCTAGTGCAAACAACAGGTGCAAAAAGGGCCAAACAAAAGAAACAAGGTAAGGAAGGTGATATAGTCACATACTTGTCGCCTAGGGCAAAAGTGCGACCTATATCAAAACACAAACAAATAAAAACAAGCAACACACAATCATGGTTCTATTCGAACTATTATACGGCTCGACTGCGCATAGGGGGTACACGACTCATCCTACCCTAGGGGTTCTCGGACTCAGTAGTCGTGCCTTGTGCCTCATGCAGTCTTCTGAGTTTTCCTCAGGTGTTGCTACGTCTCTTGTTTGATGAAACGATCCGGTTGGGCTCAAGAATCTTCGACAACTTCTTGCTGTTGAAGTGATGGGGTGAAGGTGGCTCCTCGAATCGGCATTGACTTGATCTTCTGTTGTCTTCTTAATCATGACGATCACTTTTGCCTTTTTAAGGTGTTGGCGGTTCCAGGTGGCACTCCTTTATGCAATGACATTAACAAGGCATAATAGAGGCCCAATCTGTCAGACACATTGTTGACAATATCGTCACCGAGAGCCGGGGATGAAGAGAACCGTTTTCCTGCTCACTCTACTGAGGCGGACCAAATGGCTAGGTTCTCATCCACCGATGGTTGCCGATACAACAACGGTAGTGACAGGGTTACCCTATTAGCGATGTATATCACGATCTTGCATAACCTATGCCCTGATCGTTGTACGCTAAGGTTGCATCATCTTGGGGCAGTGTCAAGGGTGTCACCATCTCCTGGGTCTTCAGGTCCTCATTCCTCGAGAATGCATCTTCTGTTGGTATCGTCTTGTTGTGATGTCGCCAATCTTGTGTTCGGGAGATGTGGGTGAATGTCCGCAAGGCATCTTCCTTCTTGATTATCCACGAGGATTACAAGGAATCCGGGGTCGGGGCATAAGGGTTCTAGCGACCAAAGGTTTTGAAGGGGAAGAGATTAATAAGGAAAGTATACCCTAGTTTTCGAAAAACTGAGAAGGGAAGAGAACTATAGATAGTTTTGGAAAACTAGTAGTAGTTTTGGAAACAGTTTTACCCTAACTAACGACCATGCTAACTAAGGCTTCCTACAGTCATGATGGCTCTGATACCAGCTCTGTGGGGACCCCGACTCAAAAGTAGAGATCACCGAATGCACGTGTACAGTGATCCCAGAGATCAATGCTCACTGAACACACAGAAGCTGAATAACAAGAGTCTTACATCAATACATACCGTTTTACACAAGTAGGACCATTATGGTCGAGTCTTGAGTATAACATCGCAGCGGAAACCTTCGTCGACAACTTGGACCCATGCCATCTGCCTTAACCCTACATGCATTCTGACTGGGAAACGTCCTAGTTCGCATGTTCGTCTCCAAAGAACTCTCCTTCGAACTCCGGTTCTTCCATGCCTGGTCAATTAAATAACCAGTGGCAAGCTAATGAGTACTTTGAATGTACTCGCAAGCAACCCATGTTTTGGTTCAAGATACAACAATGCATGATATAGGTAAATTTTTGCAGAAAGCTAGTTTTGAGTGCAATGACATGTTCAACAACTTGTAAGACATGCATCAAGAGAATTCAAGTAACCATGAGGACAGGTTACAGATATCGACATAAATAGAGTGGGCACCAACCCAACTCAATCATGTCAAGTCCCTTGACTTGACCCAAGTGGTTCTACCCACTTATCCAAACACACACACTGGTTTGTAAACATGTGGACGTAGCCCAAGAGCGGTTACCCAACTGTCCTTGACCGTGGACACGGCTATTCGAATAGTTTTACACTCTGCAGAGGTTGCACACTTTACCCACTAGATCCGGGGAACTTCCGTGTCATCCACGACCATGCAGTACCTCAAGTACCGGGGTAAGCACCGATCACTACCTTTCCCTAGACGACACTAACATGGAGTCCACTCGATTGGTAGTAACCCCGTGCCTAACATTTCACATCATAAAGTTGTGGAGCCTCACGAGGGAGTCTGGATTAGGGGTGTCCGGATAGCCAAGACTATCGATATCCGCGGACTCCCAAACTATGAAGATAGAAGATTGAAGACTCGGCTCGTGTCCGGAAGGTACTTTACTTGGCGTGGAAGGCAAGCTTGGCAATCTGGATATGTAGATCTCCTACCATTGTAACCGACTACAGTGTAACCCTAGCCCCTCCGGTGTCTATATAAACCGGAGGGTCAGAGTCCGTGAGGACACAACATTACATCTCAACAATCATACCATAGGCTAGCTTCTAGGGTTTAGCCTCATTGATCTCGTGGTAGATCTACTCTTGTACTACCCATATCATCAATATTAATCAAGCAGGGCGTGGGGTTTTACCTCCATCGGGAGGGCCCAACTGGTAAAACATTGTGTCCCTCGTCTCCTGTTACCATCCGCCTAGACGCACAGTTCGGGACCCCCTACCCAAGATCTGCCGGTTTTGACACCGACATTGGTGCTTTCATTGAGAGTTCCTCTGTGTCATCGCCGATAGAGCGGATGCCTCCACCCGTCTTCAAAGACGGTGTCCTCACCGGAGGTGCCCTAGCCGCCGGTCAGACAATCCGGTTCGGCGGCTTCCTTATGACCGCCTGTCCGGCCGTCGCTTCGGCAATGACTTCTCAAGTCATCGAAAGCAATCTTCGAGTCAGCCCTAAAGCTGCTGAACAGTTAGATCCGATCGAGCTCTCGTCTGTTAACGAGCTCTTGGATCGCATCGCCGCCCTGGGAGTCGCAACAGACTACAATCAGATTGGGCTTAAAACCGATCTGAGAGAGATTAACTCTCCCCAGGTCACCCACCACATTGAAGTGGTAGAAGAACAATTCGGCAACTCGCTGGGCTGTTTCCAACAAATCAAGCTTCCGAAATCGGAAGTCCCTCGGCCGTTGAGCCCAAAGATGGGCAGGGATCCGGGTTATGTTAAACCCTCCATACGACATATGCGACTTATCTCTAGTTCGCAAGAGCCCTCGAAAGCAAGACATCATTATCGGGCCAGTTCATTCGGTTATGGACGGGATAAAGGACTGCCGAGAGGAGAACGCAATCTCAATATTCTCGCAATAATCGCACGGACAAGGGAATCTGAACGCCATCGATCGTCGCAAGATTACGCGCTTTCTCGATCTGGCGTCCATAGTACGAAAATCTTGGCGATGGAAAGTTTCGAAAACTGAAAATCAATTCAGGATAATCCGCCCTAAACCCAGTCCGCGGTAAAACGCGGCTTACAATCAGCCCCAGTTGCCAAAATCAAAAACAAAAACCCAAGAAGGAAACGGAACCGTCTCGGAGGGATGGCTCAACGGACCTGTAGAACTTCACAATACGGGGAAGCTATCCCAACGCATAGCCTTCGAGCATGTTGGATATTACGGCGGTGGCCAAAAGTGGTGAAGAGCTCGCCCGGAAACCACTCCAACAATACCAAAGACGGTGTCAGCAGTCTTGAGACTTTCGCATCAAATAACATGCAAACGAACAATCCGCGAACTCGCCAAGTCTACCAAGTAGCAACAAAATCCATGGAGCGACACAGCTATCACCTTCAGCGCTAGCGACGAGCCTACATCTCAAACTACGAGCCCCACCAAGACCGGTACTTAGTCCCATAGTGGACGGCTTTGACCGACAAAGGTCCTCATGGACGGCGGCAATGATTAAACCTCATTTACGAGGAAACCCTGCGGAAAATGGGAATCGATTGGAGCCGTATTGGCGGCAGCACAACCTTCAGAGGAATAATCCCTAGCCGAAGCGCGCTGCACCGGAAAAATCACACTCGATGTGGTGTTCGGCTCTCCGAAAATTACAGATCCGAAGAAGTCACGTTCTGTGGCCCTGTTCAGCAGCGGCTATCACGCCATATTAGGACGGAGGCTTTCACAAATTTTCAAGCAATACCTCATTACAAGTACATGAATCTCAAAATGCAGGCCCAATGAATAATCACTCGCCGCTGATCCGGACATAGCACTCGGGCTGAAAATAAGACGGCCGCACTAGCCCTCGAGGCACTATCCAAGCCTTAGCGGCAGAGGAACTTATCGCCACGCCTCACGGTAAACAGGGACGACGTGATACTTGATAAAAGATCCAAGTCCACATCCTTCAAACCAGCAGATGAGATAGTCAAATTTCAGGTCCACCCAACGGACCCAACAAAGACAGCCTCCATCGGGGCACAATTGAACCCCGAAGTCGACGCCACACTACGCGAATTCCTTCGGGAAAATGGTGACATCTTCGCCTGGCACCCTTCGGACATGCCCGAATCCTCGCAGTTGGCGAGAACAAAGCTAAACATCCTAAAAGGATTCAAACCAATCAAACAGGCTCTTCGACGATTTTCCGAGCCCAAAAGACAAGCAATGGGAGAAGAGCTAGCCAAGTTATTGGAAGCCGGATTCATCAGAGATATCAAACATCCGGACTGGCTAGCAAATTTGGTAATGGTACCAAAGAAGGACAAATCTGGCGCCTCGGCCGACTTCAAAGACCTCAATAAGGCTTGCCCAAAGGACCCTTTCCTCTCCCCGCATCGATCAAATTATCGATGCCACGGCAGGACACGATTCGTTGTGCTTCCTGGATGCATACTCTGGCTATCATCAAATCAAGAGGGCGGAAGCAGACCAAGCCGCAATGGCATCCATCACTCCGTACGGACCATTCTGCTTCAACACAATGCCCTTCGGACTCAAAAATGCCGGCGCAACATATCAGCGCATGATTCAAACATGTCTAGCTACCCAGATAGGCAGAACAGTCGAGGCATACGTAGACGACGTAGTCATCAAAACAAAGCACGTCGAAACTTTAGTAGACGATTTGAGGCTCACATTCGACAACCTCAGAGCATATGACATTAAGCTAAATCCGGAGAAATGTGTTTTCGGCGTACCAGCCGGAAAGCTGCTGGGCTTCATCGTATCCGGTAGTGGAATCGAAGCAAATCTAGCCAAGATCCGAGCTCTATCACAGTTGGATATCCCGAAGGACCTCAAGCAAATACAAAAATTAACAGGATGCGTGGCAGCCTTAAGCCGTTTTATCTCCCGTTTAGGAGAGAAGGCGTTGCCTCTTTATCGCCTCCTTAGGCGCGCTAAACACTTCGAGGGGACGGATGCGGCCACTGCCGGACTCGAAGAAATAAAGGCCATATTGGCAACAAATCCGGTCCTGGCTGCGCCCACTCAAGGCGAACCGATGTTATTATACATCGCTGCAACACATCAAGTTGTGAGCGCTGTCCTCGTCGTCGAACGAGCAGCAGAGGGGCATAAATTCCCCCTTCAAAAACCAGTGTATTACATATCCACTGTGTTAACCCACTGCAAATCCCGTTACCCGCACTATCAAAAGATAGCATATGCGGTGTTCACGGCGTCCCGGAAGCTCGGCACTACTTTCAAGAGTGTTCGATAACAAAGTGGCTTCAAGTACCACTCAATGACATTATAAATAACCGCGACGAACGGGCGGGATTGCGAAATGGGCCATTGAGCTCTTGCCATTTGACATAACTTACAAACCTCGACGAGCCATAAAGTCGCAAGTCTTGACCGACTTCGTCGCTGAATGGATCAAGCGAACTACCTAAAGAGTACGACGATACTCCAATTGGACTATGCACTTCGACGGCTCCAAAATGTTGGCGGATGGGGGCTGGCGTCGTCTCGACGTCCCCACCGGGATACTGATCGAAGATGTACTTCACATAATGTACACGGACTCCAACAACGCAGCGAATCGAGGCCCTATTACATGGTCTCCGGATGGCAGTCTCCATGGGCATTCAACGCCTAGAGGTGCGCGGGGATTCAAACCTCGCAATATCTCAAATAAATGGAGACTTTGACGCCAAGGATACGAAAATGGCAGCATTTCGTAACGCTGTCCTGAAAATGTCAGCTCGGATTGAAGGACTCGAATTCCATCACATAGCCCGAGATAACAACCAAGCAGCCGATATTCTGGCACGCATCGGTGCGAAACGTGATGTTGTCCCTCCAAATATCTTCCTGGAAAGGCTCTTCAAGCCATCCGTACTATGGGAAGAGGAGTCCGGTAGCGACAAACCGGAGAAAGCCGCACCAATTGGTGACTCAGCAGACAGCCTAGCACAATCCGCCCACGACATAATGGCCGTAATAGCCGCGTGGACGGAACCTTTCCTGGCCTACTTACTTAGGCAGGAGCTCCCCGAAGACCAAAATGAGGCCCGCTGCATAGTCCGGCGATCGAAGGCTTACAAGGTTCATGAGGGAGAACTTTATAAGAAAAGTACTACCGGAGTTCTTCAAAGATGTATCTCCGAAGAAGAAGGGCGAAACCTCCTGGCTGAAATCCATGCCGGACTAGGTGGACACCACGCAGCAGCCCGAGCCCTGGTAGGAAAGGCGTTCCGTACCGGATTTTATTGGCCAACAGCTCGGGCAGATGCACAGGACTTAGTCCAGCGATGCGTCGGTTGCCAGCTCTTCGCTAATCAGAGACATTTGCCACCCACCGCCCTTAAAACCATACCCATTACCCGCCATTCGCGTGCAGGGCTTGACATGGTAGGACCCCTTAAGGGGGAACCCACAAGAAAAATACCTGCTGGTCATGGTGGATAAATTCACCAAATGGATAGAGGCCAAGCCACCAAAACAGCGAGTCCCACCAGTGATAGACTTTATATCGGAAGTGGTACACCGTTACTGAGTCCCCATAGCATCATCACCGATAACGGCACGAACTTCACAGCCGATGAGGTCAAGGCATGGTGCAAAAATATGGGCATCAAGCTCGACTATCGTCGATCTATCACCCTCAAACCAACGGTCAAGTGGAAAGAGCAAACGGTCTAATAATGAGCGGCATTAAACCCGGACTAGTGAGGTCACTCACTAAATCGAGACACTCAATGGGTCGAGGAGCTCGACTCCGTACTGGGGCTGCGGACAACGCCTAACCGTACTACCGGATTCACACCATTTTTATGGTATACGGCGCAGAGGCGATCTGCCTGCGACATTATTCATGACTCACCTCGAGTGCGCATGTACGAGGAAAGAGAAGCCGAGCTTGATCGGCGGGACAGCTTGGACACATTGGAGGAATAACGTGGCGTCGCGAAGGCTCGCTCCGCATTTTACCAGCAGATAGGCTCAAGATATCAAAGCGAGAAGCACGGGCCAAGACCTATAACGCTGGTGAACTAGTTCTACGCTGCGGACAAGAAAAGGACAAGCTCAAACCCGGATGGGAAGGCCCTTCATCATTGATCAAGTCTTGACCGTGGGCGTACCGTTTTAAATCGTCGGACAACCGACTCGAGCGAACCCATGGAACGAGCCCGCCTCCGGCGATTCTATGCTTAGCGCCGGACTAAGAGTTCGCCCCTTACCCGTCCCAATCTTTTATACTTGGCTGTCTTGTATCTCTGTTTTATCCTTTTTAAATTTTTAACAAATCCTTCGGGACTATTTTCGCATTTTTGCATGCATACGACGTACCACCCGCACTCGTTATTCTGGGGCTTCTTCTCGAAGCTCAACTATCTGAGTTTATACCCAACACATGTGTCATGCTTCCACATGTACCTTTTACTCGCCATTATATGCATCGATATGACTTAAGTTTTGGCCAAGCTGGGTTGCTGGCTCACTGCTTACCCCTCGTTCCCGATTGTTCGGCTAGGTGGTAAAGGAGCACCTCTGTGATTGTTATTGCGGGTCACCGGATGTGTACCTCGGACCGGTGAAGCCGAAGCTAGCGTTCTTAAGGGAATATTCGATCGGTGATTTAAAAGATGACTTTTACCTATTTCTTCCATCGGCCCCATATGTTTCTTCGCTCCATTGGCAGTTCGGACATGCACTTTAGGGCATGCCACCCCAGCGAAAGGAACCCTTAATGGAACTATTCTCCCTGGAAGATGTTTCTTACTAACCATGTAATATAACATAACTAGTTGGGCACTTGCCTGATAAAGCACTAATGACCCCTACGCCTAGTCTCCATGCATACCACGGTTATTTATTAACCACAAAGGTATTCGGACACACCTGCACTCTAGGGTCCCGAGGTCGGCGAAAAGGTCGGCAACGGCAAACGATCTACAATCCAGCTAGAAGGCATTTCACATGTCATTTTTAAGGATAACATACATTGTCAAGTTTATTGATTATATTCCTCCTCAATCCCGTCTAACAGGCTGTCTAGCTTACAGTCCCGTTGGGAGAATTTTGCAGCCAGTTCTACCTGGCTGTACACTAAACTCACAGGGATCTCCTTCCCGTCGGGCCCCACCGGTCCAACTTCGGCCATATGGTTGGGATCCGCCTTCTTGTACCGCGTCTTGACCATGGCCCAAGCCTCCCTGGCACCTTGACGGCAGGCCGAAACCTTCCACAAATGGAAGCGTGTCAGGACCCCGACTCAATGTCACATCGATCTAGCCTGTAACACCTCATATCGCTTTGCGGCCTCACGCACGGTATTCCCACGGGTGTCGCCTTACCTTTGCCCGGGACCGTTTGCGCCTTTTGGCACACGTATATGATAGTGTCGCTAGCATCCATATGATAAGGAGCCCGGCTGACATGGCTAGTCGTAAACCCAAAGTGGCACAGACTTACAATGACAGCATCCATGACCCGAAGATCGAACGTGTCGGTCATCAGCGAATAAGTTCCGGGCTGTAGCACTGGGCTAGCAGACTCCGTAATCCGGCTGTGGCGGCTAACAGACTCGGACTCAACGCGTGACATTTCCCGAAGGGACGTATACAGGAATGAAGAAGGACACATGCCGGCCAGCCTAAGTGTTCCTGAGCAAAGAGCAAGCTACCATGGCTCGGTGGAAACACTAGGAGACATTTCCGTAAGAGGGCTACTAAAGATAAACAACTAGATAGTCGATCCCACACATACCAAGCATTTCAATAACATACACACAATATGCTCGATATGTGCAAATACAACATGGCATCACAACATGACTCTCGACTCAAGTATTTTATTCAATAGGCTCGAGGAGCGAGATATTACAAACAGGGTCTCATGACCCAACATTGAAAGCATACAAATCAAACACAAGCGGAAGCTAACATGTCCGAATCTGAGACATTTACAAATGAAAAAGGCTTAGAAGCGACTATCTACCAGATCCGCCGAGGGCACAAGATCGTAGCTGAGGTAACAAGCTAAACGTCAAGTCCACGTGGAACTACTAGCGAGACTGAAGTCTCTCTGCAAAAAACATAAAATAGGCAAGCGTGAGTACAAATGTACCCAAAGAAGACTTACATCGTAACTAACTACATATGCATCATTATCAACAAAGGGGATGGTGGGGTTTAACTGTAGCAAGCCAGCTTTGACTCAGTGGCTAACCTAAACTACGACTACAAGTAACTCTTTGAGGTGGCGCACACGAGTCCACATATTCACCAACCAATACACCACTATGGATCCGCTCCCGTCTCCCTACGAGAACGCCATCCATAGCACTCATGCTTATCTTGCGTATTTTAAAGTATCCACTTTCACTTGTCTATGAACTGTTATAGGCAACCTAGAAGTCCTTTACCGCGGACACGGCTATTCGAATAGATCATATTAACCCTGCAGGGGTGTACTTCTTCATACATGTTTCCACCACTTAGCGTCTACACACGACATGTACTCGGCAGACTTCAGCTTAAAGCCGACGTGGGTGTAGACCACGACCTACCTAGACACTCAAGTCTCTAGTCCAGTTTATCGCCTATTTGGGTTCCATCTATGAGGAGTTCGGCGAAGTTTCGCTCACAGCCCCAAGCGATGTGAACAGGGTCCCGAGACACCAAGCGGGCATCCGGTACACCGTGCCATGTACCTACCGCATCACAGCCCACCCCTACGGTCGGCGCTGTCCCACGGCCTCCATGAGGCTACAAACACCGAAAACTACTTGCAACTCCCCGGACAGGGACTAGGGTGAATAAGAAGTCGGCGGGGTCATATTTGAGGCCCAATGTATGGTAGTAGCTGAATCATGGATCACAAACATAGAACTCAGTTCCTGAGGACGGCTGCAATGAGACAACCCACCATGTACTCCTATATGGCCTCTCACCGCTACCTTTACCAAATCGTGTTCACACACTTAGCTCACACATAGTAGGACATGTTCACACACCTCTGATTCATCCTCGATGAATCCGACCCGACTCAACTCTAAGCAAAGAGCAGGCATGACAAACAAGCATGTATGAGTAGGCACAACAAGGCTCAAACAACTCCTACTCATGCTAGTGGGTTTCATCTATTCTTGTGGAATGACAGTCATGCAAAGGATAAAGGGGTTCAGCTACCGCAGCAAGTAACAAATGATTCGTTGTTGTCCTAATGCAGTAAAAGAGAGCAGGAGCGAGAGAGTGGGATTGTATCGGAATGAACAAGGGGGTTTTGCTTGCCTGGCACTTCTGAAAATAATATAGTTCTTCATCGGTGTCATCGATCTCATCGTCGAAACCACGTCTATCGAGAGGGGAAAATTACCGGCAAACAAAGAGGAACACAATCAATGCAATGCAACAAATATGATGCATGATAATGTCATGGCAATATGCTGTTGAGTGAGCTAATGCAACTAGCAACCATATTAAATGAAGTTGGTTTGAATCCAGGATTCAAATTCAAACTCCATAAGTGGATATTTAAATGCCATTATATGATTTGTGCTAAACAGAAGCTATAAGTTGTTCTAACATGCATGAAAATGGTACAGATGGATAGATTGGATTTTTCTGATCATTTTTCATATATAAATTATTTCAATCGAGCTACGGTTGAATTTCTATGGATTTTGAAGTTTAAATCATTTTACGAATTTCTGATTTATTTTAAATCCGAAAATGATTTATTCGTCGACACTAGGTCATCTTGACCTCAGCAGGTCAACAGGCGGTTCCAGTCAAACTGACCAGTGGGGTCCACTGTCAGTCGCACAATTAACTAACAGGTTAATTAAATCTAACTAATCAAATTAACACCACTTGGGCCTCTTTGTCGATGTCGTGGGGTAATTAGTCCTAAACTAATCTAGTTAGGGTGGGGTCCACGTGTGAGGTCATTAGTCTAACTAATATTTAGTTAACACTAATCCTAGCCTAATTAACAGGCCGGCCCCACCTGTCATGGACACAGGGGTCCCGCCGTGGTCAGTGGGTCAAACCCACCGGCGCTTGACGCCGTGAGGCCAGACACTGGCGGGGAGGCTGCGGGTTTCGCTCCGGCGTCAACAGACGGAGGAGACCACCTCGGGCAGCTGGTGATCCAGCGTCGAGTGGTGCATCGGCGTGTCTTGGGTGGCGGAGATGGCGCGGCGTCGAGCCAGCGGCGGCCGGAGCTTCGGAGGAAGGGGAGAAGGACCTACGGTGCCTGGCAGGGCGGTGTTGGTCGTGTTCGGCTCTGGGAGCTCGGTGAGCACGGAGGCATGCTCAAAAGCAGGCGGGGCGATGTGGCCACGGCAGACCACACGGCACGGCGGCAGGGGGAAGCTCGGCCACGGCGGTTCACGGACGCTGGAGGTCGCAAGCAGCGAAGATAACGAGGGGAAAAGACGGGAGCTCTGGCGGTCACGTAGACAAGCTCAGCGGGCTCGGGCGTCGGCGTCAGGCGAATCGCCGGCGGCGATCACCGGACAGGGACGAGGAAGATGGCGACGATGGCGGCTATGCAGGGCCTCCGCGTTAGCTTTCTTCGATGGAGAGACGTGGTGCGAGGTGGCGGAGGTGCTGGACTGATCGGGAGGCAAGGCATCGGCGGTGGCGGCGAAGCGGCGACGGCGGCGACGGTGGCGCTTCGGGTTCAAGCGAGCGAAGTGGGAGAGGGAAAATGGCGAGGAAGAAGGGGGGTCGGCACGGCCTCGTCCCACGCCACCCGGCGCGGGTTGGGGGAGGAGGTCGGCGACGGGCGGGAGGAGGTGGCAGGCGCGCGTGCGTCGTCGACGCCTGCCACGCGCCTGGCCCTCCGCAAGAGGAAGACGATAGGGAAGGCTAGGTGGGCTGGGCCGCACAGAGGTGTTGGGCTCAGAGCGCCGTAAGAAAGCCTGTGAGTCTCTCGCTCTGTTTTAATTTTTGTTCTGCTTCTCTTTTTATTTTATTTTGCCACTGTTTTCAAATTCAAAATAATTTCAAACAGTGCCAAGACATTCTGAAATATTTTATGTTACCTCTCGAGTGCTATTCCAAAAGTACATAAAACATTTCAAAGTATTTGAAAATATACTCATTATATATTATGAATATATCCCCAAATTCAAATAGATTATTGATTTAAATTCAGAGACCAAATAATTCCTTAAAAATGTTCCAGAATTTTGGTTTGATATATAACTCTTGCCAAAATTCACTAAACTATTTTTAGGGCAATTTGGATTCACAGAATGCAATTTAAAGGGTGCTTGCCCTTCTTTTAATTAGATTTCTGAGGTTTCAACAATCCTCAATTCAAGTTTCAGAATCTAGACATGATGCAGGAGGCTCTCAAATGCAACTAATACAAGCAAAGTCTAGGGTTGTGACAAAGCGCTGCCGCACTCCCTATAGCTTCTCTGCAAGCTCCCCGAGGCTCTCGGGCGGGACTAGGGATGGCCATAAAGCCCGTACGACGCCACTCATTGCCTGTCGAACTCGTTCGCACAGCCGTAATAGTTCGGGAAGTTGATCACCCATTGATACGGGCATCTCCTCTGCAGGACGGCCCGTGAGTATACCTACAAGACATATCACGTCAAATATCTTCCTCGCCGAACTCTTCTTCCTACGAAAGTTCGCTCAAGCACTTACTATAGATGCTGCGACGAAGCCGTTGATTCTCCTTAATGGAGCGGACAGCTCGGCCTATGCACCTTTCAGCTCTTCTCCGAGCTTGGCAATCGCATCTTGAAGCTTGTTCCTTTCTGCTGAACTCGTTTCGCACATTTTCGCCGACTTTTAGTGGCGTAGCGTGATACTGTCCGGATCTTGTTCGGAAGCACCTCTGATGTCATTATTAGACTCACGCGCATCGCCGCATGCCGCTTATATTCATTTATACAAATGTGTTACCAGAGGAGTCTTTTTCGTCTCCTCTGCGGCGACAAAGTCTTGACCTCAAGTTGCGCCTTGCAATCTTGCAGCTCCGGGACAGCCGGGCGTTCTTCTCGTTAAGAGCTCGAAAGTTTACATGATCCTTAAATCAGTTAACATAACTAATTTAAGTCTCGGGGAGTTCTTGGTGTATACAACCATTAAATTTCCCTTACCCGTATGTCTTTAACATCTTGCTCTGTAGCTCTGTAAAACCATTTTGGGCAGCCCGGAGATCGCGTCCCCGCTTTAAAGGCATCCAATGCCTCGGGAAAAATCGCCTCTTGAAGAACTGTCCGTGGCGTCTATGATTCATAGCGCTCTCCACCTCCGACGTTGTGGCGGACAGTCTGTCGGTATCTTCCGTTGGAGTAGGATCCGGTTCGCGTCTTGCGCTTGCCTCCCCCTCCAGTCCGGGCATTGGAGCCTGGCGGGAGTTGATTGGGGGGGGGGATTCCTGTGCTCGTTGTCCGCCGAGCACTTTTTCTCCTATGAAGATGATGAGCACTTAGAAATTTCCTCGGAACATTGCTCGTAAGGGACAAAAGTGAGCTATACCTCTGCGGCGACGCTTCCGCCCGCACGGTGCTCCTTTTCCTCCTGCTGGTTCGGCCCGACCCCTGTAAGTTGGCCGCCGCAGGCTCGGCTTCCTGCCGTAATGGCGCTTCCTATAAAATACCATCGTTTCGAAGGTCATAATAGGCAAGGATAAAATAACGGTGTCCGGACTTCGGTCTTGGTCACCTGGGATGCTGAACTCAGCCTGGGGTAGTCCGCCGTAATGGCGACTAGCGCATCATCAATGCTTAGCTGGTGATACACCCGTCGATTAGCTCCACCCCAAGGTCCGGATCCTCTTGAGGTCGGACCCGAGGACCCTTCCGGTCCTCGGGCTGTGGGCGGCACTCACCATGTCCTCCACAGTCCGGCGTAGACTCTGCTACCAAGACATAACATGAGAAGCTTAAACTTCAAAATACGGGTAAAAGCCCTCTTGAGGCATTCACTTACCCATCCTCGTGGATTGACCATAGAAAACCCGTTCACGGGGTTCGAACGAAGAAGTCCTCCTTCTCCCCTTATACAGGCGGATAGGATCTTCACGGATCCTCGGTCGAATCCGACCCTTCTGGCCGTGCGGAATAGCGTCGTCTTCCCGTTGGAATCCCACATGGGTGGCCTCTATATTGCAGCGGCTGCACCCCGCTTCATGCACGTCGCCATGACTCGAACATGGTCAAACCGGAATGAGCCATTAATCTTATCCGGCCCATCAGGTAATGGACGCTTTTGTCTTCCTCCAAACGGGGGCTCCTCGGGCGCCAGTTGAGGCGTTTCTTCAAGGGAGCGGCATCAAACTCCGGGAGGCCGATCCGGACTGGGTCGGGCAACGGGCGTCTACTATATAAACCACTCAGGGCGGTCTTGGACGCCCTCTTGGGGGTGCGGATAGGTATCCGCTCCCGGCGATCGCCATATTTGGCGCCGCCCACTTAATATATGGACCCCTGGTGAGAACGAGTGCGAGGCGAATAGCCTCTTCCACAATGAAAAATGGGGCTCGATGCCCAGGGAATAGCTCGCAAAGAGCTCGTGGCCCGATGTGCAACATGAAGCGGGCGTGAGGTGATGGAGCTAAAGTCCATAGAACTTCAGAGCCAGCGGAGGAAGGTGTATTGGAAACCCGAGCCCCTTATTAGATAAGGGACAAAGCACACCCTCCCCTTGTTGGGGTTTGGGTTGTCCTCCGCTTTGGCTCCCTCCCGATAAGTAACCAGTCCGGCTCGGACCGAACCATGAAGGCCGGAGGGAGCCATCCCTCTTTGGAGCTTTACTAGCTCGTTGTGCGAGATAGAGCACCTCCTCCAATCACCCGGCGATGGGCTGGGAGCACGTGAGGAAGAGCGCGTTGGCGATCCTTGGTGGAATGGATTTGGTCGAGGCGCTCGATGGGTATCTGCAGGAGGAGGATGGTGCGGTTTGGATCTGGATCCTGTCCCTTTAATAGGCTGGTGACCCGCACAACCCGGGGTGAAATGTAAAAGGCTCCCTGGCTTTTTGCATTCGTGCGACGCGTGGAAGAGGGCCATAATTTGGCGTAGAAGCCAAGAAGCACAGTATTCGAGGTAAAGCTGGACATTGTTCGACAGAACATGGAATTGAAGGAGAACCCGCCTTTGCAACGCCAAGACTACAAGCACGCTGGACTTATCGTCATTGAAGCCTGGTTAGGGGCTCTTGAGGAGTCTGGACTAGGGGTGTCCGGATAGCGGACTATCGATATCCGCCGGACTCCTAGACTACAAAGATAGAAGATTGAAGACTCGGCTCGTGTCCGGAAGGTACTTTACTTGGCGTGGAAGGCAAGCTTGCAATCTGGATCGTAGATCTCCTACCATTGTAACCGTCTCGTAACCCTAGCCCCTCCGGTGTCTATAAACTAGAGGGTCAGAGTCCGTAGGACACAACATTACATCTCAACAATCATACCATAGGCTAGCTTCTAGGGTTTAGCCTCATTGATCTCGTGGTAGATCTACTCTTGTACTACCCATATCATCAATATTAATCAAGCGGGGCGTGGGTATTACCTCCATCGGGAGGGCCCAACACAGGTAAAAACATTGTGTCCCTCGTCTCCTGTTACCATCCGCCTAGACGCATAGTTCGGGACCCCCTACCCGAGATCCGCCGGTTTTGACACCGACACTCGCTCCCATATTCATCACATACCACAAGCACGGGTTACCAATGGTGTGTCCGGTCTTTGTAAAACGATCATGGCCGCCCTACAGCACGACCCGTCCCGAGAGAGCACCAACTCTCTCCGTCACTAATGTCTGCGGCTCCAACCTAGTATCGGCCTAGGTAATCAATAATGCCCTTTCCCATATAAGGGTAGAGTGGTTGCGCATGTAAGGTTGGAATAATGGTCGCAACTTCGACCAATCCATTTTGAAAATAACACACACTTTCCTCGGTACACCACTTCGTCATCAAGTGGTTACCTGAGGGAGTCCTGGACTAGGGGGAGTCCGGACAGCAGGACTATCAATATCCGCCAGACTCCAAGACTACGAAGATAGAAGATTGAAGACTCCGGCTCGTGTCCGGATGGTACTTTCCTTGGCGTGGAAGGCAAGCTTGGCGTCTGGATATGTAGATCTCCTACCATTGTAACCGACTCTGTAAACCCTAGCCTCCTCCGGTGTCTATATAAACCGGAGGGCTTTAATCCATAGGACAACATACATTACAACAATCATACCATAGGCTAGCTTCTAGGGTTTAGCCTCCTTGATCTCGTGGTAGATCTACTCTTGTACTACCCATATCATCAATATTAATCAAGCGGGATGTAGGGTTTTACCTCCATCGAGAGGGCCCAACCTGGTAAAAACATTGTGTCCCTCGTCTCTTGTTACCATCCGCCTAGACGCACAGTTCGGGACCCCTACCCGAGATCCGCTGGTTTTGACACCGACATTGGTGCTTTCATTGAGAGTTCCTCGTGTCGTCACCGATAAGCTTGATGGCATCTTCAACCATCAACGCTGTCGAGGTGAGACTTTTCTCCGCGGACGAGATCTTCGTATTGGCAGCCGCCTGCGGGCAATTCTCTTGGCCATCTGGAGCAGATCGAAAGCTACGCCCCTGGCCGTCAGGTCAGATTTGGAAGCTTAAACTTCACGGCCGATGTCCGCGGAGACTTGATATTCGACGGACCCGAGCCACAGCCGAGCGCGCCGCATTGTGACGATGGGCATGATCTAGCTCTGCCACCGAACAGTACCTTGGTGGCCTCGCACGGATCAGCTCCGGCCATTAGCCCGGAGCCGATCGCCCAGATCGAGGGCCGGTGGATAGACGCCGCCCCGGGGGCTTCAACATCCGCGGCGATGAAGCGAACACCGATCTTGTCCTCAAAACTTGTGGTTCGGCGCGGACTCCTCGCGGACTCGAACCTCCGCGCCTGTCTACCAATCGATCTGGATTGGGCGCGGTTATAAATTCACCGCCGCGGACATTTTCCAACACTCGCCTTTTGGCGATATCCTGAATTCACTAAAGCATCTCTCGCTATCGAGGCGAATCTGGCGGACTATGGCGGGATGGTTGGGGTCTGAAACGATGAAGAAATTGAGAGCCCACCCACCACCCACTTTGTATCCACTTGCCGAGGACTTAACCGACATGCTGACTTCGACTCCAATGACATCGGCGCCATGGGCGATGATGCCGGAGCGAAACAGGAGCCAGCGCCTCTGAGGCACTAGGCGACCACCTCGTCATACGACATATACATGGTGGACACCCCAAAAGATGGGGATGGCAAAGAAGCGTGAGGCTGATTCTCTAAAGAAGCAGCCCAAGCGCCGGCGTCGTGGCGCCGCTCTAAATCCGCCACAGCAGAATGGAGATTCGACGCACGGAGATACTAATACTCGGAGGCGCCGAAGACAATCCCCTCGGCAAGACTCGGTAGCAGGAGGATGCGAAGCAAGCCCCCACGAGAGGGCGGCGGCAGAAGGTTGAGGATGATAACTATATGCCTCCCTCTGAAAGCGAAGCAAGCCTCAACGATGATGAATTAAATGCACACGAGGATCCGTCGAACAAGAGCGCTTCAAGCGCAGCTCATCGCCACAAACAAACAGCCTAAAGAAAAAGCAGCAACAGCTCAAGCTGATCAAGACCTCTTGGCGATCGATGGACCGAGGTCCTCGCGACGAAAGTATAAACTCGAGCGCCCCTCAAAAGTTACCCAAGACCCAAGCTGCTCCCCCGATTAGAGGAGGAAGCATACATACCTTCATCACCAGCGCACGACATGGCTGACCGACCACCCCGTGGTCATGACAGAGAGGCATTCAAGCCCCTAGCCAAGACCGTACCCCGGCATCGCTCCAAAAGTAAGAAGCCAAGAGGGAACGCGCCGGACTTGCGAGACATATTGGAGGACAAGGCAAGGCAATCCAGATCCATATACGGATCATGTGGGCGCCCTATGACCCACGACGAATACCGTCGCGCCGAACATAATAACACCTGCCGGGCCGAACACAGCAGACAGCGCTCTCTCGAGCTGCGTCGCGATATTCCTCAATACAGGGGCGCCGCACACCCTCTATGTTTCACTGACGAAGTAATGGATCATCAGATCCCCGAAGGGTTTAAACCTGTAAACATTGAATCTTACGATGGCACAACAGATCCCGCGGTTTGGATTGAAGACTATCTTCTCCACATTCACATGGCCCGCGGCGATGATCTACATGCCATCAAGTATCTCCCACTCAAGCTTAAAGGACCAGCTCGGCATTGGCTAAACAGCTTGCCCGCAGAGTCAATTGGGTGTTAGGGAAGACACGAGGCCGCATTCCTTGATAACTTCCAAGGCACATATGTGCGACCACCGACGCCGATGACCTAAGCCACATCATTCAGCAGCGAGATGAATCGGCCAGACAATTCTAGACACGGTTCTTGACGAAGAAAAATCAAATCATCGATTGTCCGGATGCAGAGGCCCTTGCAGCCTTCAAACACAACATCCGGGACGAATGGCTAGCCCGGCACTTGGGGCAGGAAAAGCCGAAATCCATGGCAGCCCTCACATCGTTAATGACCCACTTTTGTGCGGGAGAGGACAGCTGGCTAGCCCGCAGCAACAATCTCCGTAAAAATTCTGCCAGTCCGGATACTAAGGACAACAACGGCAGGTCACGTCGAAACAAAAACAAAGCGCCGCGTGCTTGGCGGCGATAAGGAGGATCTGGCGGTCAATGCGGATTCGAGGCTCTAAACCGGTCGTGGAAGAAGCCATTTAGAAGAACCACTCGGGTCCGTCCAATCTGGACCGAATACTGGACCGCTTATGCCAGATACATGGCACCTCTGAAAAGCCAGCTAACCACACCAATAGGGATTGGCTGGCAAGTTAATTGCCGAAAACAATGACAAGGGGCTAAATAGCGACGACGAGGAGGAGACCCGGCCGCCGAACAATAGAGGACAGAAGGGTTTTCCCCCACAAGTGCGGACGGTGAATATGATATCTGCGACCCATATACCCAAGAGGGAGAGGAAGCGTGCACTCTGGGGACGTCTATGCGATGGAGCGACGCCCCAAAGTTCAACCCATGGTCGTCTTGCCCGATCACTTTCGATCGAAGAGACCATCGGCGACGCATACTCCATGGCGGATTCGCGCATTGGTTTTAGACCCAATCGTCGATGGGTTCCACCTCACGAGAGTCTGATGGGCGGCGGTAGCATCTGAACCTGCTTTATCGGGATCGGTCGCAAAATGGGCATAGACCCATCAAGGATTAAACCTACAAAGACAACCTTTAAAGGTGTCATCCTAGGAGTGGAAGCCAACTATGCAGGCTCGATCCTGCTGGAAGTGGTCTTGGATCCCGGATAATTTCGAGCGAAGAGTTAATCTTCGACATAGTCCCGTTCGCAGCGGCTATCATGCTCTGCTTTCGAGCGAACGCGTTTGCAAAATTCAGCGCGTGCCGCATTATGCATACCTAAAGCTCAAGATGCGGGCCCTCGTGGAGTCATCACGGTCAATGGAAATCTGGAACACTCCTCGAGCGGAGAACATAGCGGCTCTCGTGGCGAAATCTGAGCAGCCTTCTCGAGCAATTCTCAAGTCCGGCGGTTAAGCGGGATACAGCAAAGCGCCCGAGCAACACCAACCAAGACCACTGGCGCGATCGAGCATCGCGTAGCAATGCGGCTCCAACCCTCGCCCGCGCATGATCGCAAGAATAACACTCCGCGTACATCATTACGCTTTGGAGATACCATGGGCGCATGGAAAGGGGCACGATAACAATGGCCTAGAGTGCGGCTCGACCACACCAGGGGCTCACACGAGTGCTCCCTTTCTTTTTATTTTTATCTTTTCTTCTTTTATGTACACAGGACTCTGTTAACCAGAAGCCCTGTCCGGTGGCGAACCCGCCGAACTCATGATGCAACAGTCAGGGACTAAAGAAGGCCGCGACAAACACTCAGGTGGTCTCAATTACGAGCATTAAATTCGATTATATACACCCAGTCTGCAGCTCATCCCTAGAGGGGGACATGTTTATTTAGTCCAAATCCCTTGCCTACCGCACTATTTGTATCAGTCCGCTCTACTAGCAGACTTTCTTTCATAAATAATGCAGCACCTTCTTATTGCACTTGCGTTATCTTTTATATATGTTCATTATATGACATCTTGCACCCGTATATTTTGGTACGGCCGAATACGTCAGGGGCTTCTGTTCCCCAAATAATGGAGTGATAAAGTTCGAACACTTTCACAAGTGCGGCACCCCGAACTTATAGCATTATATGAATCGGCTCCGAATCATGTCTTGGGTCAATAGTTGGGTTTGCGGCTCCACGTTTTGGTGCCTTCGTTCCGTTCGTCGGCTAAGGTGGCCTTTGGAGAACCACTGCGATTGCGCCCGGTTGAGCCGGGTTAACGCCTCGATGGAAAGCTAAAACTGGCGGCATGATAAGGCGAGATTGGTCGCTGTTCGAGAGGTTCTTCGGGTCATAAAGACTCACGCCGCTTGAGCGAAGTTCCAGATAATGTCCGATGAAGGTGTGGATAGCGCCCCGGATTCGGTCTTCCGAATACCAGGGGCTTCGCCAAAATTTAAAATTATAGAATTCTATGGCTAAGTGAGAGTGTTCAAGCATTATAAGTCCGGTTGCCTTGTTCGTCGTGTTGAGCGCCTCCCTAGATGGACCCAAAAATGGGAACAAGAGTGCTCAAGTTTATCACCGAACGCCCTAGCACTTGTGCCTTGGGGGCTGAAGCCAACGACTTGCCATCTCTCAGATTTCACAAACGGCCGCACAGAAGGTAATATTTTAAATTAAACAAGCGTTGCTCACGGCGCATATAAACGAAGTTTTCAGCGCAGAGGATAAATACACATGAGTTCACTCAAAGATTACATTTAGGGAGCACTCATCGCAATATCGCAGCTCCCTTGAGACAACTTTATAATACCGCTCGGTGTGCGATGCTCCTTGCCGGCGGCGGTGGGTCCGTGAGCTTCTCTGCATCGGTTTGCCCCATTGCACCTTTATGCGGGCAAGGGCCCGGCGCCTTCAATACTGGTGAGCACTTGACTACATCCAGCACAGGGCATGCATCCACCAGCCGCCGCCTGACGAGGCCAAAGTAGCTCCTGAGCATGGCCTGTCGAGCCATAGCGGACTATGAGGCCCTTCATGGCCTCCTCGGCTACCTTGTGGAGTTCGACCAGCTGCTTGGTGGTCGCTTGGGGGCACTGGATGGCGGCCTCGAATCTTGAGACGAAGACCTTCTCCGTTGAGCTCCCTCCTCGCCATGATAGAATCACGGTGGCATCGGGCGCCTCTGGCAGATCTGCAAACGCCCCTGGAGAGCTCCGAATTCGGGTAAGTGTCAGGTAGTTCACACTAACATGCCTGCTTTGCATGAAAAATGCCTTACCCGCCGCTATCTTCTTTATGTCCTCAACTTCCTGAAGGGCCTTACGGGCCTCGGCCTTGGCGGACTTGGCACTTTCGAGAGCCGAGGCAAGCTCGGACTCTCGAGTCTTGGAGTCACGCTCCAAACTCTCATGCTTTTCCATGAGAGCCTAGAGCTCTTGCCAAACTTCCGCCACCAGGGCCTCTTGCTTTTCTCGCTCAGCCCGTTCTGTGGCTGCATTGCGTTCGGCCGCGGACACGGCATCCTTCAGGGCTGCCACCTCGTTAGTGGCCCCTGCAATACACATATTATCCTTGTCAATTTTATTTGCAACCAAAATCCTTTTCTGTAAGGTACTTATTCAAAGAGGTGTTACTCACCTTCTTTTTCCTCGAGCTGCTTCTTCGCATGGCCGATCTCTTGCTCGGACCGCTCGAGGTGCTTCTTCAGCACATCGACCTCCGCCGTTAAAGCGGCAGAGGCCAGCAGCGCAGCCTGCAAACCCATATTGACATATTTTTTTAGCAACCCTGCGCATATCTTGTCAGATACTCAGTCCGGCTTTTCTTTCCGAACACCAAACTGAGCATCAGGGGCTACTGTCTATGCGGTATTACATTACATAATTTTAAACTTCTTACCTCAAAGCCTGTTAGAAGGCTATTGCAGGCCTCGGTCAGCCCGCTCTTGGCGAGCTGAACCTTCTCAATCACCACACTCATGATAGTGCGGTGTTCTTCCTCGATGGAAGCGCCTTTAAGCGCCTCCAACAGGTTATCTGGCGCCTCTGGTTGGACGGAAGCTGCCGGCGTCACGGTCCTGCCCTTCTTTCGAAGGGGCCGCTTGCCGGACTCTGGAACCGCTGCGGGTTCTGATGTAGAGTCCGGCACAAAGTCCGGGAGGCTGCCTGACGGCGCCTCCGGAGCCTCCTCCTGATGGGTCCCTCTCTGGGATCCCACCTCGGCGTCCTCGTCGGCGTGTGGGGTAGAGGCGGTTGGGACGGAATTTACGTCCGGCGAGGCCAGCGACCGCTCATCGAGTCGGGAGATCGTCATCAACGGACTACGGGCGAATGCGGCGTTAGAAGGATACTACGTGACATAAAAGTGCGGCATATAAATGATCCGAATACTTACGATCCGGCGGACGCTTTGGCCCTTGGAGGCCACTCATCCTCGCTGACGCTGATGTTGGCAAAACTGTCCGGGGATAGTTCTCCCCTCTTGGACCCTTGGCCTCCCGATTGGGGAAGCCTTCCTCTTCTTCTCTCCTCCTCCGGGAGAATACTCCTCCTCCTCGTCTTGGGGAGAGTCCTCGTCGTCGTCGAGCGCTTTGATTCTGAGGACTCTTCCGAGTCCCGTGGCCTACTCTTGGCCTTCTTCTCGGCACCACGTGCGGTGCGGAACCAGATACTCTGATGGCGGGCGTTCACTTGGTCTTCGGCATGGGGCCGGGCTGATGAGCAGCTTGGCCTTCTCCATCCATTCCTGTCAAAGGAAGAGGCAGAATGAAACCTCCCTAGAGTCAATCTAATTATCACAAGTGTCCCGTAATGGGGTTAAATCACTTACCTCATCAGTTGGACACTGCGAGCTGAATCCGCGATCTTCCGTCGCGGATGCGGGGGCTTCGGCGCCCTTGAACAGCACCCTCCAGGCACCTTCGTATGTTGTATCGAAGAGCCCGCTTAGCGCCTGGTGCTGTTCCGGATTGAACTCCCACAAATTAAATGCTCGTTCTTGGCATGGGAGGATCCGCCGGATGAGCATGACTTGGACCACGTCGACGAGCCTGAGCCTATTGCTCACCATCTTCTTGATGCAGGCTCGAGTCCTGTCACCTCCACGGATTGCCCCACTTGCAAGCCCTTCTCTTTCGGGAGGTGAGCTGCGTGGGGATGCAGATTTGAACTCGGGGCCGCCGCCCATGTGGGTTTCTTGCGGCTCGGTGATGTAGAACCACCCGATTGCCATCCCTTGGCGGAATCCACGAAGGTCCCTTGAGCCAAGGGCGTTGGGCAATTTGCCCAACATGGCGCCTCCGCATTCGCTTGCGTGCCCTTCACAACCTTGACAGCGTTGAAGGTCTTGAGCCACAGGCGAAGTGGGGCTGGATGCAAAGGAAGGCCTCGCACACGATGATAAACGCCGAGATGTTGAGGATGAGGTTGGCGCGGATCATGGAAATCGGTCGTAGTAAAACATGAGCCCCGGACAACTAGATGGGCGGAAGCCCGGTCCGCGGAGGAAGTGGGGAGAAAGACGACCCTCTCATGAGGCCACTGGGTATGGATGAGCTGCCCTCGTCGGGCAGCCGATCTGTGATATCGCCGGAAAGGTATCTGCGCTGCGCAGCTTAGTGATGTCCTCCTCCTTAGCGGTGGAGGCCAACCATTACCTCCGCTCCGGACATATTCGGAGAAGGTCGGCGAGATCTTGCGAGCTCGGCGTTGGAGCTTGAGTTCGCGAGGATGGATAAGCAAAGGAGGAAGAAGGCGTGGGTGAGAAGGTGAATCCTTATCCCTTATATATAGGCGGACAAAACTATCGTCCCCACCGGCTGGTAAAACTCGCTTATCTCCCAAGCGCCACCATCAATGGCGCGTTTGGGTTCTACGCACGTATTGATGAGAATCCCGGAATAAGGGGAACATGATCTCTGCTTCGACAAGACGTGCCAAGGAAACCGCTTCGCTAAACGTGCTAAGGTGGTATAGTAATTCAAACAAAGGCTTGGTTGCGGTGTGATGACATGCCGCATAATCGTCGGCAGATTGAGCTAAGTGTACATTTTATTCTCTCTCTGACGGTGGAATGTGGAATTTATTTTCTGAGCGGACACTATCTGGTTTTATGATCTTCTCTGGATTATTCAAGGGAGGAACCCGCCTTGCAATGCCGAACATTATGCTTGGCCGGACTTATCGTCATTGAAGACTGGTTCGAGACTCTTGAGGAGTCTGGACTAGGGGTGTCCGGACAGCCGGACTATCAATATCCGCCGGACTCCAAGACTACGAAGATAGAAGATTGAAGACTCCGGCTCGTGTCCGGATGGTACTTTCCTTGGCGTGGAAGGCAAGCTTGGCGATATGGATATGTAGATCTCCTACCATTGTAACCGACTCTGTGTAACCCTAGCCTCCTCCGGTGTCTATATAAACCAGAGGGCTTTAGTCCATAGGACAACATGCATTACAACAATCATACCATAGGCTAGCTTCTAGGGTTTAGCCTCCTTGATCTCGTGGTAGATCTACTCTTGTACTACCCATATCATCAATATTAATCAAGCACGACGTAGGGTTTTACCTCCATCGAGAGGGCCCGAACCTGGGTAAAAACATTGTGTCCCTCGTCTCTTGTTACCATCCGCCTAGACGCACAGTTCGGGACCCCCTACCCGAGATCCGCCGGTTTTGACACCGACATTACCCATCTCATCATCTCCCTTGGGCATAAGTGGCACCCGACGGGGTTTTTGAAAAAGTCTTTTGAAAATACCTTGTCTCCATCACCATTCATATTCCCGTCCCTTTTTGCGTAGCATCTACTTTAGCATCCTATCTACTCCCACCGGCATAACCCTCATAAGAAGGTAGGGTCATGCACAATGCAGGTATCAACGAGGAGGTACGGTGGAAACCATCGAAGTGGTTATCACCTCATCATGATTCCGTTGCAATAACAATAAGGTACTATATGACATGCATAAAAGGTTTCATAGACATGGTCAAAGGGCTGCTTGCCTGGTTCATCAGAGTGTAAAATCTTCTTGTCCTTCTCCAAGTACTCCGTCTACTTTGTCAACTAACGTCAGAAACAAACACAATAAGCAACACAACGAGGCAGGAAATAAAAGTGCTCTAAAAATATGAGTTGGACTTTTCTGGGATACCTCTGGTCATGTGAGGGATGACCAAAGTGGTTTCATTAGGATTGATCAATGGACATCTCTGAACATTTCAATATGATGGAATCAAGGGATTAATGGGTTTGCAAGAAGTGTACAGAAATATATTTTTTAAAAATGAGCAAAGGCACACATTTAACAAAGGATGATTTTAGAAGTATCTAGGAATTGGTTTCACTGGATTTGGAGTTGAGATGATTTTCCTATGAATTTGCAAAGTTGGCTATATATAAAGAAATAGACCATTACTTGAGGTGATACAGAAAGTATTAGCAAAAATGTTCAAAAACTAAGTTTTGAACTTATAGACATCTAGGATTTTGAATCATGGAATTTGGATCACAAATGGGCTCTCTGTGATTTTCTAAAGTTTATCACAAAAATAGGAAAAATAGGATCTGATAAATATTTGTGAAGGAAGTGCTTTTGTAAAAATGTGACAATAGCACTATGTGGTAGGGAATGATTTTAGAAACGACTAGAAATTTGAATCATCAAATTTGGAGTTAATTTGAATTCTCTAGAGATTTTACAATATTTTTAAAGAGAGAAAAAGGAAGAAAAGACGTCAACCTTATAAAGCGCCTTTGGCGAAGCCCACTAATAACACCTCTTGGGCTCGGCCCATGGCTCATTCTTGAGGGAGGAGGTGATGCCGAAGGCGCACTACAGGAGAGTGCCACCCAGCGGGGCAAGCGGATCGGCTAGAAGCCGTTTCCACTTAACCCGACAGGTGGGACGGCTCGGTCACCTCTGCTGCTGACGGGCGGGCCCCTTGCCAGCTGGCGGGGTGGTTGTCCGCTACCTCGCGCTTGAGGGAGAGGACCGACAGGGGAGGCATGGCCGAGCGGCGCCGGCGCCCGTCCCGGCGGCACCGGTCACCTGCGATGGTGCCCAGCACACCTGAGGACTCAGCGCAGCGAGCCGATCCCATCCATGTGCTTCGCGCCCGCGGAGGAGGTCGGGATATCACGAATCTTGGCGGCGACCGGCGGCGATTCTTTGGCTATGGAGGAGGATAGGGGACGCGGGAGAGAGAGAGGGCTGATCCAGAAGGACTAGGGGAGGGGGAGAGAGTGAATGGAGATGAGTGGGGGCTCGGGGCGGCCTCAAATAGGAGGCGAGGTGCACTGGCCATGCCATCTTGCCGGCGAGGCCGTAGCCATCGCTGGAGGCCACGGGAGCTCATGGGCGCGTGTGCAGGGCGTTTGTGGGCGTGGACTACGCCCGGGGAAGAAGAGAGGAGCGAACGCAGCAAGCGGGTCCCGCCGTGGCGGCGGCTGGCGGGCGGCGCCTCTGTCCGCCTTGAGAGAGAGCGAGAGAGGAGAGAGAGGAGGGGGACGACAGCGTAGAGTGCTGCAGACGTCGAGGTGACCTCGGAGGACACGAGGGGGAGGCCCTAGGTGGCCGGAGGCGGTTGGAAGGGGGCGGCTACAGTGCGGGTGTGCACTGTAGCGCTCTCTGGAGCACGCCAATTGCATGCCAGGGCAGGCCTTTCGCTTGTAGGGCGTGGCCACTTGTGTCTAGGGTGTTTAGGGAGGAGTAAACAAAGGGGAGGTGGCCTTGGATGCCCTGGTGAACCACTAGGAGAGGAGAGAGGTTGAGGGAGAGAGAGAAAGTGAGAGTTTCACCACCAAATAATTGAGCTGAAATGCGGCCATTGTTACTGGAGGTAGAGGAGGTCTAGGAGGGGCTGTGGTAAAAAGATAGGGTCATGGAGATTAGGGGAAGTGGTCAAAAAGGTGGTTTAGGAAATTTTGTAGAAGGTGTTTGTTGCAAGTTTGGGTAAACCCTAGAAATTAGCAGAAATGGTTTTACCAAGATTTATTCATGCAAATCATTTCTCCTTGATGCACCACTTTGTGTAGTGACCTCATTTGGTCATGTGAACATGCTCACAAAAGTTGGGGTCAAGGAGAAAAAGTTGGCAGTACAAACTTGTTCAAATTTGGTTCTGGACAGAAAGGGTTTTGGGGTACTTTGATCAAGTTAACATGTTCTCCAACTTGTGCCACTTGGTCTAGATGAATTATTAGACCATTTTTAGCATGTTCACAACGTTTGAGAACAGTTGGACATGTTTGGCAATGTAAAGTTGCTCAAACTTCAAAATGGACAGAAATGGTTTTGAGGGGATTTCATGGAGTTATACAATTCTCCATGACATGATACTTGTCAAGATCATCAAACATGTCATATGGGACATGATAGAATTTTCTTGGAATTTTTGGAGTATATTTCCTTTGTAAATATTTCAAAAGGTTGAAATATCCATAAAGGGTTTTTGTGGGATTTGACCAATATTTTGAACATGACCATGTTTTGAAACTCTTATATATGGACAATATATGTCCACTGAGTTTCCCTAGGTTTTTCCAAAATATTTTTAAAGCATTAAAATAATTTTTCCCTATTAAAGACCATTTCTGGCCTTAAGAAAAAGCTTTTAAATAAAATAGGAAAATAACTTTTAAAATTATATTTTTGTGGTTTCTGGATATTCTATATCTAATGGGAGTCAAATATATTTTTAGAAAGTTTTTACTGCCCTTAATTAAGTACTTGCAGTGCAAACCTCAATTCAGGGGTTTTTGAAAACTAATTTTAGAAAATACTTTTTGGCCAAATTAATTTTGTAAGAAAATACTATATTGCTCTATACACATGGCAGAAGTTTGGGGCAAGGAAATGAAGTATAGGAGTTGGAGGATTTATTTGATTTTTAGAGCACTTGCAAACAGCAGACAATCATTCAATCAAAGCAAAGACAAAACACTCAAAAGTTTTTGTCAAACCACATTTTAGCATGATTTATTGACTTAAGTGTTGTGGCATGAAAATCAGGGTGTGACAGGATTCCACCATTAAAAAGCCAATGGTAAGGATCAATAATGTTCTCATTGTTGCAAATAGAAATTTGGTGCCCGTAGATTTTATCATTCTTGATATAGATTGCAATCTTTCTTGCCCTATTATTCTTGGTAGACCTTTCCTTAGAACGGTTGGCGCAATTATTGATATGAAGGAAGGTAATATTAGATTCCAATTTCCATTAAGTAAAGGCATGGAGAACTTTCCAAGAAAGAAAGTCAAATTACCTTATGAATCTATCATGCGGGCTACTTATGAATTGAGTGCCAAAGATGGAACTACTTAGATCTATCTTTGCTTTTATGCCTAGCTAGGGGCGTTAAACGATAGCGCTAGTTGGGAGGCAACCAAATATTATTTGTGTTTTTTGTTTTTGTTTCTGTTTAGTAATAAATTTTGCATCTACCTTCTGTTTAGATGTGTTTTTATGTTTTAATTAGTGTTTGTGCCAAGTAGAACCTATAGGATAACCTATGGTGATAGTTAATTTGATTCTGCTGAAAAACAGAAACTTTTGCGTGCACAAAATTAGTTTTGTTAAATAACAGAAAAGGGATTTTGCGTTGATTCTTTTTTCTGATGATTAATAGACAAATTGCCCAGGACTTCCTATTTTTGTATGATTTTTAAAGTTCCAGAAGTTTGCGTTAGTTACAGATTGCTACAGACTGTTCTGTTTTTGACAGATTCCGTTTTTCGTGTGTTGTTTGCTTATTTTAATGCATCTATGGCTAGTATTAAGTGGTATGAACCATAGAGACCTTGAAATACAGTAGGTTTAACACCAAAATAAATAAAGAATGAGTTCATTACAGTACCTTATGTGGTAGTTTTGTTTTCTTTCACTAACGGAGCTTATGAGATTTCCTGTTGAGTTTTGTGTTGTGAAGTTTTCAAGTTTTGGGTAAAGATTTTATGGACTATGGAATAAGGAGTGGAAAGATCCTAAGCTTGGGGATGCCCATGGCACCCCAATATATTCAAGGATAACCAGAAGCCTAAGCTTGGGGATGCCCCGGAGGGCATCCCCTCTTTCGTCTTCGTTCATCGGTAACTTTACTTGGAGCTATATTTTTATTCGCCACATGATATGTGTTTTGCTTGGAGTGTCTTGTATGATATTAGTATTTGCTTTTTAGTTTTCCACAATCATCCTTGTTGTACACACCTTTTGGGAGAAGCCTACTTGATTGAAATTTATTAGAATACTCTATGTGCTTCACTTATATCTTTTGAGCTAGATAGTTTTTGCTCTAGTGCTTCACTTATATCTTTTAGAGCAAAGCGGTGGCTTAATTTTGTAGAAATTGCTAGTCTCTCATGCTTCACTTATATTATTTTGAGAGTTTCTTAGAACAGCATGGTATTTGCTCTGGTTATAAAATTGGTCCTAGAATAGTAGGCATCCAAGTTGGGTATAATAAAAACTATCATATGAAGTGAATTGGATGCTATGATCAATTTGATACTTGATAATTGTTTTGAGATATGGAGGTAGTGATATTAAATTCATGCTAGTTGGGTGATTATGAATTTAAAGAATGCTTGTGTTGAAGTTAGAAAGTCCCGTAGCATGCACGTATGGTTAAAGTTCTGTAACAAATTTGAAACATGAAGTGTACTTGGATTGTGCATCCTTATGAGTGGCAGTCGGGGACGAGCGATGGTCTTTTCCTTCCAATCTATCCTTCTAGGAGCATGCGCATAGTGCTTGGTTTTTGATGACTTCTAAATTTTTGCAATAAGTATATCTTTTGACTAATGTTGAGTCCATGGATTATACGCACTCTTACCTTTCCACCATTGCTAGCCTCTCCGGTACCGTGCATTGCCCTTTCTCACCTTGAGACTTGGTGCAAACTTCGCCCGTGCATCCAAACCCCGTGATACGATACGCTCTATCACATATAAACCTCCTTATATCTTCCTCAAAACAGCCACCATACCTACCTATTATGGCATTTCCATAGCCATTCCGAGATATATTGCCATGCAACTTTCCACCGTTCCGTTTATCATCATGACACACATAACTTTTGTCATATTGCCATTGCATGATCATGTAGTTGACATCGTATTTGTGGGAAAGCCACCATGCATAATTTTTCATACATGTCACTCTTGATTCATTGCAGCATCCCGGTACACCGCCGGAGGCATTCATATAGAGTCATATCTTGTTATAGTTTCGAGTTGTAATTCATATGTTGTAAATCAATAAAAGTGTGATGATCATCATTATTAGAGCATTGTCCCAAGAAAAAAAAGAAAAAAATTGCCAAAAAGAAAAAAAGAAAAGGCCAAATAAAAAAAGGAAAGTAAAGAAAAAAAGAAAAAAAGAAATAAAAAGGGGCAATGTTACTATCTATTTTTCCACACTTGTGCTTGAAAGTAGCACCATGTCCTTCATATAGGGAGTCTCATATATTGTGCTTCAAAGTAGCACCATGTTCTTCATACAGTGAGTCTCATATGTTGTCACTTTCATATACTAGTGGGAATTTTTCATTATAGAACTTGGCTTGTATATTCCTACGATGGGCTTCCTCAAATGCCCTAGGTCTTCGTGAGCAAGCAAGTTGGATGCACACCCACTAGTTTTATTTTGTTGAGCTTTCATTCATTTATAGCTCCAGTGCATCCGTTACATGGCAATCCCTACTCCTCATGTTGACATCAGTTGATGGGCATCTCCATAGCCCGTTGATTATCCTCGTCAATGTGAGACTTTCTCCTTTTTTGTCTTCTCCACACAATCCCCATCATCATATTCTATTCCACTCATAGTGCTATATCCATGGCTCACGCTCATGTATTGCTTCAAAGTTGAAAAAGTTTGAGATTATTCAAGTATGAAACAATTGCTTGGCTTGTCATCGAGGGTGTAGAATTTGGGAAATTTTTGTGTGACTATATGATTTTGTAGGGATGAACTTTCTTTAGCCATGTTATTTTGAGAAGACATGATTGCTTTGATTAGTATGCTTGAAGTATTACTATTTCTTGTGTCAATATGAACTTTCATTTTGAATCATTTGGATCCGAACATTCATGCCACAATAAATAAAATTACATTGAGAATTATGCTAGGTAGCATTCCACATCAAAATTTTTGTTTTTATCGTTTACCTACTCGAGGACGAGCAGGAATTAAGCTTGGGGATGCTTGATACGTCTCCAATGTATCTATAATTTTTTACTGTTCCATGCTATTATATTAACCCTTTTGGATGTTTATGGGCTTTATTTTACACATTTATATCATTTTTTGGACTAACCTACTAACCGGAGGCCCAGCCCGTATTGCTGTTTTTTTGCCTATTTCAGTATTTCGAAGAAAAGGAATATCAAACGGAGTCCAAACGGAATGAAACCTTCGGGACCGTGATTTTTGGAACAAACGTGATCCAGAGGACTTGGAGTGCAAGCCAAAAAGCGGCTGAGGCGGCCACGAGGGTGGAGGGCGCGCCCCCTGTCTCGTAGGCCCCTCGGGCGGCCACCAACCTACTTCTTCCTCCTATATATACCCACGTACCCCAAAAACATCCAGCAAGACAACGAAAAACAATTTCCACCGCCGTAACCTTCTGTATCCGCGAGATCCCATCTTGGAGCCTTCGTCAGCGCTCCGCTGGAGGGGGAATCGACCACGGAGGGCTTCTACATCAACACCATAGCCCCTCCGATGAGTTGTGAGTAGTTTACCACAGACCTTCGGGTCCATAGTTATTAGCTAGATGGCTTCTTCTCTCTTTTTGGATCTCAATACCATGTTCTCCCCCTCTCTTGTGGAGATCTATTTGATGTAACTCTTTTTTCGGTGTGTTTGTCGAGATTCGATGAATTGTGGGTTTATGATCAAGTTTATCTATGAGAAATATTTGAATCTCTTCTGAATTCCTTTATTTATGATTGAGTTATCTTTGCAAGTCTCTTCGAATTATCAATTTGGTTTGGCCTACTAGATTGATCTTTCTTGCCATGGGAGAAGTGCTTAGCTTTGGGTTCAATCTTGTGGTGTCCTTACCCAGTGACAGCAGGGGTTGCAGGGCACGTATTGTATTGTTGCCATCGAGGATAAAAAGATGGGGTTTATATCATATTGCTTGGGTTTATCCCTCTACATCATGTCATCTTTCTTAATGCGTTACTCTGTTCTTATGAACTTAATACTCTAGATGCATGCTGGATAGCGGTCGATGTGTGGAGTAATAGTAGTGGATGCAGGCAGGAGTCGGTCTACTTGTTGCGGATGTGATGCCTATATACATGATCATGCCTAGATAATCTCATAATTATTCTCTTTTCTATCAATTGCTCGACAGTAACTTGTCACCCACTGTAATACTTATGCTATCTTGAGAGAAGCCACTAGTGAAACCTATGGCCCCCGGTTCTATCTTTTATCATATAAGCTTTCAATCTACTTTTATTTGCATCTTTACTTTTCCAAACTATATTATAAAATACCAAAAATATATTTATCTTACCATACTATCTCTTTCAGATCTCACTTTCGCAAGTGGCCATGAAGGGATTGACAACCCCTTTATTGCGTCGGTTGCGAGTTCTTTGTTTGTTTGTGTAGGTGCGTGGGACTTCTAAGGAGCCTCCTCCTGGATTGATACCTTGGTTCTCAAAACCTGAGGGAAATACTTACGCTACTATTGCTGCATCACCCTTTCCTCTTCAAGGAAAACAAACGCATGCTCAAGACGTAGCAAGCACCTGCCTGAGCACGAGGTCACCTACCTCGAGAGTCCTGGGGCGGATGTTGCAGCAGTGGTACCACCGCAGCGCCTGCTGGTATCTTGCTGCTCGTAGCACGGCCTCCCGATGGCGTTCCTTCCCCAGCTCGAGGTCCATCCCCCGCATGGCATCCTGTTGCGCTTCATCAAACGCCAGGACCCGCGCGGAGCGGCACCTGACCTCGTGAGGGAGGACCTGCTCTGCTCCGTAGACGAAGAAGAACGGGGTCTCGCTGGTCGACTTGGTGGCGGTAGTGCGGATGGACCATAGCACGAACTGGAGCTCGTCGTACCAGCCCCTGCCACAGGCCTCCAGCTTCTTCTTGAAGGTCTTGGTTTTGAGGCCCTTCAGGACCTTTGCGTTGGTGCGTTCATCCTAGCCGTTGCTCCGAGGGTGTGCCACCGAAGCGTAGCATATCTGCGTTCCGAGGTTAGCACAATATGTTTGGAAGAGATTGCTGGTGAACTACGAACCATTGTTGGTGATGATGCGATTAGGCACCCCGAATCGGCTCACGAGGCCCTTGATGAATTTGACTGCAGAGGTAGCCGGGATGGTGCGGACAGCTTCCACCTCTGACCACTTGGTGAACTTGTCAATGGCGAAGTAGAGGTAGCGATAGCCCCCTGGCGCCCGAGGAAACGGGACCAAGATATCCAGCCCCCAGACTGCGAACAGCCACGAGAGTGGGATGGTCTGCAAGCCCTGAGCTGGCTGATGGATCTGCTTGGCGTGGAATTGACAAGCTTCACAAGCCTTCGCCAGCTCGATCGCGTCGTTGAGTGCCGTAGGCCAATAATACCCGCTGTGAAACGCCTTGCCGACGAGGGACCGTGATGATGAGTGTTGTCCACAGTCTCCGCAATGAATGTCTACCAGCAACTCCTTCCCCTGTTCCTTGGAGAAGCAACGCAGGGAAACACCGTTTGGCCGCTTTCGGTAGAGCTCTCCATCTTGGATCACGATGGGCCGTGGCTGCTTAGACCCTACGTTCCGTGTCCTCTTCTTTCTCTGGTAGAGTCCCTTGCATCAGGTAATCCTTGAGCTCCGCCATACAGCATCCCTCCTGAGGCTCCAGCGCCAGGAGCAAGCGTGCTCCTGAGGTCGAGCCACAGGCCGTAGCTCCTGAGGCAGGCGGTTGAGGGAGTTCCTCTCGAGGTTACGCTGTGCTTGATAGTTACGGTGCTGGTGAGGGCTTGAAGAGCCGTGCCTCGAAAACGCCAGGCCCCTGAGGCAGCCACCTTAATGCCCTCTTGGCGATGTCATCATCCTCCTAGTTGGTGCCGCGGGGCACATGCTGTAGCTCCAGCGCCAAAACTGCTTTTCCATCTTGCGCACCTCTGCAAGATACGCCTCCGTGTGCTCGTCCTTGGGCTCGTACACTTTGTTGGAGAAGTTGACAAGGAGCTGTGAGTCACCCTTGAGGATGAGGCGCTTCACCCCAGTGCGGCCGCGGCCTTTAAGCCTCCTATGAGACCCTCGTATTCTGCTATATTGTTGGAAACCTTCTCGCCCTGCTGGAAACAGAGTTGCACGGCGTAATAAAGCTTGTCCTGATTGGGGGATATAAGCACTTCGCCAGCCCCCGTGCCATGTCACGAGAACGCTCCATCGAAGTGCATAACCCAGCCATCTGGTGCCTCGCTTCCTGGGGAAAGTGACTGATCTTCGCCTGCCTCGAGCCCTGGCGCCTCTGTCCACTCTGCCACAAAATCTGCAAGTGCGGCTCCTTTGACGACTCTAATCATGTTGAATTCCAGCTGAAATGCTTGCAGCTCGATGTTCCATTCAGTGACCCTTCCATCGGAGTTGGGACTCCTGAGCACCCTCTCTAATGGGTAGGCTGAGACGCCCTTGATGGGGTGTCCTTGGAAGTAGTGCTACAGCTTAGGCGAGGCCACCAACAATGCGAGCAAGAGCTTCTGGGGCATGGGGTACCATGCCCTTGCGTCCCACAGCACCGTGCTGACGAAATACACAGGGTGCTCGACTAGGGTGGGTGCACCGACGGAGCCCGCACCCTCCAGAGAGTTGAGCGCCTCTTGAGACGTTGGATCCCCCGGCTCCTGACTGCTTGGTGAGGTCCCCCTAGCCCTGCGGGCGTTTTCCTTCCAAGGCTAGTCCCCATCTGCTGAGGCCGTGGCCCTCTCTAGGCCTTCCTGGCTTTGAGCTACCGCGGTCGGGGCTGCGGCCGATGCGGCCTTGACCCAGCGCTCCTCCCGAACCTCCACCAGATCTACGCTGGTGGAGTAGGGTGTGGCGGCAAGGTAGAGCACAAGGGGCTCCTGAGGGCGTGGAGCCACCATCACCGGAGGGCTGGCCAGGTACTTCTTGAGATCTTGGAACGCTTCGTCGGCTTCTTGTGTCCATTCCAACGGGCCCTTCTTCTTCATCAGCTTGAAGAAGGGCAGACCACGTCCCCCCATCTTGGAGATGAAGCACCCTAGCGCAGTTACGCGTCTAGCGAGCTTCTGCATTTTTTTTGAAGGGTAAACAGTAGGAAAGGCTCCTACTGTGTTTTCATATATGTATATATAAACAGGGTGTTACAAGAGTTAGTACATATGTAGTTGCCCTATTTGCCATGTTGCCCTTCCAGAAGGGGGCAGGTGGTCGAGGAGTGGTGTTATTAGTTCAATTCAGAAACAAAAGAAGAAATAAAAGCGAGGATGACTCCCCTAGTCCTATGTTGGAGGAGTCAAAGTCTTCCTTGAATCTTTTCAGCCACCCACCGAGCGGTTGGCGTAATCCTCTGAAATGTTTGTTGTTTCTTTCTTTCGAGACTCTGGCTGCCACCGGGAAGGTTTCAAGAATAATGGGCGTCCCAGAGTGTTTAGCTTTGTTGAAATAGTTGTGGCGGCGGTGAAGGGTGGCTGCTGATCCCAAGTTTATGCCAGCAAGCTTGGTGAATCATAAGTAAATATCATATGATCCACAGTTTCTTCGTCATGATTGCCTTGAAGCGAGCAGGCAGTATGGTCGTCCCCTATGTCAAAATTCGGCGCTTGAGCATGTCACGTGTGTTTAGGCGATCGACCATCGGCAATAAGCGTATTCTTTGATCCGCATGATGCAGCGAGGCGCGGAGCAAGAGAAGGCTGGATGGGCGTTGGCGTCTCGGAAGAAGAATTTGTAGTAGTCAGCCGGCCGGTAAACAGATTTCCCCCAGGTATAGTACCAACTATCATTAACAGACGCGGACGGATGCATGGGCGTTGAGATCTGCTGGATGTCTCGAACTTCTTCCAGGGCCTGCGGGGAGAGTGGTAGGTGAAAGGTTTCCGATAATGCCGTGCTCTCCAAGAAATCCTTGACAGTCTCGTCCTCGTGTATGGCGAAGGAGAATGCATGGGGATGAGAAACCTGCAGAATATCCGGCGCCCAGAGATCTTTCCAAACCAGAATAGTATCACCCGAGACGATTCGGACCTGCGAAATCCCTCGAAATACATGCGTAAGTTTGAGGATTTGGCGCCACCAGAAAGAGCCCACAGGTTCAGTGGCGTTAGGAACCTTATCGGTATAGTATGTGTTCCAAATGAGCTGTACCCAGGGGACATCAAGCTTGTTGTAAAACTTGTGTAAGAATTTCATGAGTAGGGCATCATTCTGCAACTTAATGTTGATAACCCCAAGGCCGCCATGTTTTTTGGGTTTGCACACCATCTCCCACGCGGCAAGGGAGTTGCACTTGTCCCCATGTTCCGTCTTTTTGGTTCAGAGACATCTCCTTCTGATTTTGTCGAGCATCTCAATTAACTTGGGCGGAAATTTGAGAGTGCACATGGCGTAGATGAGTAGAGATGTGACGGTAGCGTTTAGCCAAGAGAGTTTGCCCCCGTAGGACATCATTGAGATCGTGGAGGTGAGTCGCCGTTCAGCACTGCAGACTAGGGGCATCAGATCAAGGATGGTCGGTTTAGACGTGCCGAGAGGCAATCCAAGATAGGTAAAGGGCATGGATCCGGTGAGCATCAAAGAAGGTCATAGCGCCAAGGCAGCCTCTTGAGTCATGTTGATTGGGATTAGTGTTGACTTGTGGAAATTAATCGGAGGCCGATGGAAGAAGCATAGTCCACAAGGATTTGTTTGATAGCTGCAGCTTCTTGAGGGCATGCGAGCATAGCCAAGATGGTGTCGTCTGCGTATTGGATTCTTGGGTAGTCCGTTTGGCGATCACGAGGAAAGGGCGGTTGGATTTTCCCTTCTCTAAAAGCGCCATTAATAGTAGCTTGTAGGAGATCAGCCGCAATAGCGAAGATCAATGGGAGAGAGGTCCCCTGGCGTACACTGTCTTGGCGATGAAATTGTCGGCGGGGACACCATTGATGAGAAGCCCGATGATCATACTGTCGAGAAGATGCAATTAATCAAGACAGCCACTTGTCGTTAAATCCAGGTGTTTCATGATGGTGATCATGGGGCGTGTTCGATTGTATCAAAGGCTTTAGCGAAATCCGGTTTCAACAAGATAATTTGCTTCTTCGATGCATGGCATTGATGTATATATTGAAATGCCCAGGCCAGGCAATCCTGTATCGTCCTCCCTTTTATGAAACCATATTGGTTCTTGTGGATAACCTTTAAGATCACTTGTTGCAGACGATTAGCAAGCAGCTTTGTAATTAGCTTAAGACAGCAATTGAGAAGGGTGATCGGGCAGTAATCATTAACAGTTTCTGGTGAGGTGGTCTTAGGAATCAATGTGATGAGGCCATCATTTATACTGGTGAGGTCCAAGTCTCCTTGGTGGAAAGCTTCACAGAGGTTATAAAAATCGTGTTTGATAACAGGCCAGCAAGCTTTAAGGAATGCACCACTGAATCCATCCGGGCCGGGAGCACGATTGCCTGGCATTTCTTTGATAACAGCATCAATCTCCTCATGGGTAAAAGGCATAGTCAGCTGGTCAAGGTCATCATGGTGCTGCAGAATATTAGGCAAGTTAAATTTCATTTGTGCAGGCCGCGAAGTACCCAGGCGATCAGTGTATGTACAAAACAGGAGTGCTTCTTTTCCATCGTGACTGTCAATGATTGAACCATCCTCTATTTTGAAGGTTGCAATGTTATTGCGCCGATATCTTTCTGTGGCAACAGCCTGGAAGAATTTGGTATTCTCGTCCCCAAACTTGATCCATCGAATTGTGCATCGTTTTTTCCAGTATTGGTTTTGGTATTTAAGGAGGCGCAAGAGATGTTTCTTGATGATATTCCGAAAGTTTGCTTCAGGAATAGAAAGGGCTCTTTTATTCTCGAGATCATCTAGGTGCGCCAGGGACTCGTTGCAATTAGCAATGGCTACAGACAGTCGGGATAGATTTTTGCTCCAGATTTTTAGGGCATGGCGTAAAGCTTTGAATTTGCGACGAGAGAATGGTCATGGCGTTTTGCGCTCTCACGGTCTATTCAAACATCTTGAACAAGATCCATGAAGCGAGGATCAGGATCGAAGAGGCTCAAATCTAAAGACCTTCTTTGTGAGGATGCAAGTTTGGATGGAGATAATGCAAGGCGTGGTTGGAGACAGGCTTACCAAGAGGCTTGACCATGGTGTTGGGGTATCGTTGGTCGGTCTGCGAGTAAAGAACCAATCAAGTTGTTCAAGCGGTCGTCTTGTTGCATATTGCTCCAAGTGTACAATCTACCCTTGATAGGAAGTTCAATAAGGCTTTGCTTGCGGATAATATCATTGAATGTGCACATGTCGGCGGGCACCCCTTGGCTTATTTCTATTATCGGTATACGAATGTAGTTAAAATCGCCAACTAGGGCCGATCTGTGAGCTGGGTATATCCAGTTATAAAGCCAATTGGTAAATGTATCTGGCGCATCACGAACAAGGGCCATATATATTAGCGGCGTCCATGAGTGCGGCGATAGCGTGCTAGTAAAATTAATGACAGGGCAAAATCGGGCGAAAACCCGGCGCCCGATAAGCGAGCTTTTCCAAATGGTAAGCAAGCCACGAGGCTCCTTGAGAGGACATAGGCAAATTGATCAAATTGTCTATGGCAACAGGACTTAATAAACGATAAATCAAAAGTGGTTTTCTTTGTCTCTTGGATGCAAACAACCGAGAAGCCACTGGTTCTAATAGCGTTATTCAGTGCAAGCTGTTTATCGTCAAAGTTGATGTCGCGTATGTTCCAACAGAGCACTTCCCAATTATGCAAAAGTGGCATGAGGAGGAAACGAACTAGGCCCTGGAGGGCCCCTCCTCATCAGGTAGGTCAACATTGGCAGTAGAACCTGGGGGAGTGGATGCAGCAGTAGATGGGGCAGGTGGAGCCGTGAGTATATCTTCAGTCAGTTCAGCCGCAGGAACAACACATCTGTTAATACCAATAGACTGCAGAACATGGACAGGAATGTGAGGAACAACTTCAGAGTTTGGTTCCATGGCCGAAGAAGAGGATCCAATTGAGGGAACCAGCCTGGGCTTAACCTTGGAGGTGGCGGTGCGGGTTTCAATCACCTGGTTGACCTTGAAGCCATTATATTTGTTTGAACGATTGCTTCGACGCACTTCCACAGTGGAGACGGGAGCAGGTGCCCGAGCCCGGCGACCACGAGTCTATGAGAGGACTTCTGGTGCGGGATGGAGTTGACAGCAACAAGGCGGCGAGCTCGGCGGAGAGTTGATCCTAGCGTGGGTAAGCCTGCGAGCCTGTCATTGGGCTATCAAGTTCGAGTTCGAGGCACATTTTGAAAAGCAGCCAGCGGGGTAGGTTTAGAGTGCAAAGGGGCATCCGGAGCAGGCAAAAGAAGCTGATTGTTCTGTGTAGGATCTTCAGATATATCTTCCAGTACCACAGAAGACCATGGAGGATCTAGCAGCTGAGACAGAGCAATGCCATTGACATCGGAAGAAACTAGCGATGACTTGCATTTGCGGACTGCATACCATAACCTGAACTCCAAGGGCCAAAAGGTGGCTAAGCGAGGCGTGGGCGTGAAAAATGAAGCTATTCAACGCTGCACGGGAATAGGGTCAGCGAAGGTTCAGCAGTTACGATCCATTAGCGAAAATGGCCAATGAATGCCATTGTTGTGCATGTTGTGATAATATTGAGTATCTTGAGCTGCAAGCGGGCGGGAGTTGATGTTAGGAAACACCAACAAAGCATGATCGGAAGGGCGGAAGCTGTCATCGAGAGGAGGAGAAGGTGTCATTCAAGCCTCCATGGGATTATCGAAATATTATCCTCGGCACAACACCATCTTTGGAAGGTAAGGCCTTGAGCTGCTAGCCATGCTTGGTAATTGACAAGGTGCTCTGGGACGGGGGGCAGAGGATGAGCCGGAGGAGCTGCCCAATGGCCCCAACCCGCATTCTCTTGAGGAGGTGCATTGCCTGGTTGTCATTGCTTTGTGGCAGACTCATGTCTTCGATTGCCTTGACCTTCTCTGGGTTGGCCTCAATCCCTCTGCGGGACAGGAGGAAGCCCAGAAGCGTGCCAGAGGGAACACCAAACACACACTTCTCCGGGTTGAGCCACAGGTCCACTTCACGAAGGGTCGCGAAGGTTTCTTCCAGGTCCTGTATCAGGGTCTTTGCCTCCCGAGACTTCACCACAATATCATGCACGTAGGCCTTAGCGTTCCTCCCGAGCTGCCGGCCCAATGCAATATGCATCAGTCGCTGAAAGGTTGCGCCCATGTTGCGCAACCCGAACGGCATGCAGGTGTAGCAGTACACCTCGCACGGGGTCAGGAAGGCCGTCTTCTCCACGTCTTCTATCGCCATCTTGATTTGGTGATAGCACGAAAAACATCTAGGAAGCCTGTGGTCGCACTCCACGGTGGAGTCGGTGATTTAATCGATCTTGAGGAAGCTGGAGCGGATCTTGAGGCAGGCCTTGTTGAGGTTGGTGAAGTCGGCGTACATGCGCTCCTTTCCTCCTTCTTGGCACGCAACCAGGGGTTTGCCAGCCATTGAGTGCTTGAACCTCATGAATGACACTGCGGCTTCCGCTACTTGCGGATTTCTTGGGCGGTGAAGGCACTGCTTCTCGGTGGACTGCCGCCTTGCTACCTTCACGAGGGGACATTGGGGCTGCGTTCGGTGTTGCTCGATCACCTGCCTTGGGACCCCCGCTAGCTGCTTGGGTTCCCACGCGAACACCTCCTTGTTCGCGCATAGGAATTTCACTAGAGCCTCCTCCTAGTCGGGGTCGAGATTGGCGCCTATGGTGAAGGTAGCGCCGAAGGATCTGTCCTCATCAACTGGTACCTGCTTAGTCTCCGCCTTGTCCTAGGTGAAAAGCTGCTTCTTCTTTTTTGGCGCAGCCCCCTTGGCCTTGGGGGTGTCGGCGCTGGTGCGCTGCACCACTATGGCTGTCTTGAAGGCGAGCTTGAGCACCTGCAGAGCATCTTTCGTATCTCCAGCTACGGTGAGGACGCCGCTGCTCCCGGGCATCTTCATGAGGTTGTAGGCCGGGTGAGTCGCTACCATGAAATGGGCCAAGGCAAGGTAGCCGAGGATGGCGTTGTATGGGAGGCCGATGTGGGTGATGTCGAAGTCGACCAGCTCCGTGCGGAAGTTGCCGTGGGTGCCAAAGGTCACCGGAAGGCGGATCTGCCCTAGGGAGCAGGTTGAACTGCCTCCTATGCCCGAGAAGGGCTTGCTGGGTCGGAATCATTCCAGCAGCACGTGGAGGAAGTTGAAGGCCTCCACCGAGAGCACGTTGAGGCCGGCACTGCTGTCGATGAGGGTCCTAGTGATGGCCACCTGGCAGATAGTGGGCGTGCAAAGCATCGGGAGTGCACCCGAGTAGGCGGTGTTGGCGGGGTGATCGTCCAAGCTGAAGCTCAAGTCGGCCTTGGGTGCCCCCCAACTCGGGGGAGCTCCATGGCGCGTGAGGGCGGCACCGATCTGGCGGACGAATGGCAGCGTGGCGGCCGAGGTGGCGCTGCGAGCCACCGGGAGAGCTACTCGATCGGGAGCACGGCGCGCGTAATGGGCGAGGAAGAGGTCGCGCAGCTCCTCGCAGGAAGCCACAGAAGCCGTTGGCAGGTGGAGCAGCCACATGCGTGGAACGCCGGTGAGGGCCATGGGAAACCAGTTAGCCATGACCCTGTCGTTGCCCCCAGCCCTGAGGACGACCTCCTCATATGCCAGCAGGAAAGCTAGTGGATCCGTCGCGCTGTCGTAGGGCGGCGGCATCTCTGGCTTGAACTTATGTGGCCACTGCACCTATCGCAAGGCGGGGGCCAAGGCTCGGAGCTCGCTGGCCCCAGTGCTGGCGTTGGTCGCCAGAGCAGGCGGTGCATCGTCGGCCACGAATGCAAAGCGCGGTGTTGATGGAGAGCGGGTCAACGGAAGGGAGAGCTCTGGCGCACCCCAACCTGGCGCGCCAAATGTCGGATATCGGGTTCCGGAAAAACCCTTAAGGTTTGAGCTCTGGGGTGCGCGCGAAGATCTACTTCCTACCGATCCACGTCCCAATGCCTCACCGTGAATCTAAGCTACATGATCAACAACACAAGGGACACAAGGTTTATACTAGTTCGGGCCACCGTTGTGGTGTAATACCCTACTCTAGTTTCTGGTGTGGTGGATTGCCTCAGGGCAGATGATGAACAGTACAGAGGAAGAACAGCCTCGCTAGGGGTGTTCTTGAGCTGGTGTGGCGTTCTACTTGGGTGGATTCGATCGTCTCTGGATGAGATGATATCTCCTGTGGTGGCTATCTCTATTTATAGAGGTCCTGGTCCTCTTCCCAAATATTGAGCGGGAAGGTAGCCAACTGATGAAGTCATGTACCTAGGGTAGGGCCATGAACCTGTCCAAGGTACCCTCCCCAAGGACATCTTTAGAAGAAACTGTCATCCAGTCGACCTGGAAGGATTCCACTCGACAGACTCAAAGACACTCGACCATGAAGACTCACTTTCGACCACGGGGAGTTCAAGAGTCACTCTGTATCTAAGCGATGCGTAATTAAATAGTCTTTATGGCCATGATGACACTTTATGTAGCGTTACCCGATGCTTGAGGGCCTTATATACTTTAAACCCTCCGCTACATGGGCTGGCTAGGGTCCTAGCGCACTCTATATAGGCCACCCCCTCCACAGGCAGAAGGGTTCGCACCCCTGTAACTCATACGCATATAATCCAGTCGACCGCCTCCGGGCTCTGAGACGTAGGGCTGTTACTTTCTCGGACAAGGGCCTGAACTTGTAAATCTCTTGCGTATACAACTACTCCATAGCTAGGATCTTGCCTCTCCATACCCCCCCCCCCTATTCTACTGTTAGGCTTAGAACCACGACAGTTGGCACCCACCATGGGGCAGGTGTCTTAGCGACTTATTGGAGAAGTTGCAATTGTTCCGATCGCCTTCATCATGGTTTTACAGCCGGTTGGGTTCAGCCAGACACTTGAGTTCGAATTCTTGGGGTCTGTGCGGAGATTTAGCCCTCTACCTACTGCTCTCGCCGACTCGCTGGGATCTAAGCTCTGAAAGGAACAACACAAGGGACACAAGATTTATCTTGGTTCAGGCCACCATTGTGGTGTAATACCCTACTCCGGTCGTGGTGTGTGGATTGCCTCTAGGGCTGATGAGGGATAGTACAAAGGAAGAACAGCCTCGCGGTCTGTTCTTGGTTGGTCTTGATGAACTGCTAGGGAGTTGATCGCTCTCTCTACTAGTTTCTTCTTGGGGTTTTTTGGTCAAGTCCCTACCTTGTGGTGGCTAGTCCTATTTATAGGCAAAGACCCGGGCCTCCTCCCAAATATTGGCCGGGAAGGCGCCAACAATTGGCCATTTGAAGGGAACATCGGGTACACTTATCTGACTAAAGTTGGTCCTCGCTTTGTCAAAGGCTATGGTGGTGGCCTTTGCTTGGGCTCCTGATGACTTCCTTCTGCCGTTGGGCTGGTCTTAGTCTTGTTGCACGAAATGGATGCCTTTGCTTGATGCTCTCGCTGCGCTTGCTCCCTTGCACCAAAGAGGAAGGAGGACACTTGCATGGGCTGGCACCACGCTGGCGCCCTTGGTAAATCACGGCTTGCGTCATGGGCACCTCGTGAGGTACCCGCCTTGATCTCTCCGCCTCCTCGTGAGCTAGCTGATGAGGCCGTGCAGAAGCTCCTTGTCGTCCGCCTCGCAAGGCTTGGCCCCTCCACGAGGTCTTGGGCTTGTGTTGATGAAGATGGGCGTCTTTGGGCCCCTTTGAGCGCCGCCGAGGGCGCGAGCGAGCAAGTCAGGGGACCCGTTCCTAGAACGCATGACAGTAGCTCCGGGCCCAAAGGCGCGCCCGTTGGCCGGCGAGGCGAAAGGGCAAGTCTGCGAGTGTCGTGGGCCCTAACAGCCTGCGGCCTTAGGCGCCCGCCTCCAGTTGATTGACAGAGCGTCTCCACTTCCCATGGCGCCTCGGCAAGCTGCATGAATCGACAAGTCCCGCACCATGGGTCATGATTACTGCGATTGTGGAGGTCGGTGGTTGGCCTCCTCGGCTTTAAATGCGGCACAGCCGCGTGCCCTTCAATATCCCCTCTTGCTTCTCTTTCTTCTTCATGGCTCCGTCTCGGCCGTAGAAAGGAAGGCAGCGGCGAGTTGAGCCTGCCTCTCCCCCTTAAGCAGTCGGCGCCCTCATAACACCTGTGGCCTCCACAGCGACTCCCACAGTCCTGGAGGTGACTTCCTGTGATGGCAGGGAGGCTGGCGGCAGGCGTGCTTAGACGGTGCGACCCCCTAGGCCGCGCTTTCACGCTGCGGAGGTGCTGCCGGAGTTTGTTGTGTGGTCGGCGGAGCCGACTAGTGCTCAGCTTCAGCTCCCTTGCTTCCTCCTAGGCGAGCTACCGGCTGGCGCCCCAGGTGGCCTCTGGCTCCAGGCGGGGCGGCTGCTGCGATGGGGCCTCGTGGGCCCATTGGAGGTCTCCATGGCCAGGATCTGGCCTTGACCAGCAGCTACATTTTCCCATCTGCGTGCTGAGCCGTCGGTGCACCACTGCACTTCAAGTTCGGCGATGCCACCCTCTACGTGGTGTTTGGGAAGATGGTGCATGCCTTGAAGTCTTTGCCACGAAGGCGGCGGCGAGGATCTAGCCCGGCGAGGGCGGAAGGATAGTCTTGTGGCGTGGTTGGCGGCGCCGGGTTCCTCAAGCCTCAAGCTTCTTGGTTCTTCTTACGGCGACTCTTCTAGCGGCGGACCGTGGTCAGCCTCCATGCCGTCGTGCCTGCTTGGTGGGTGGTAGCGCGGGTCGCCGCCGTCGTACCTCGGTGAAGTGCGAGAGAGTCCGCTGAGCGAAGAGGCTCGAGTCTTCCACGAGGGCAGGGGTAGGGGCCACTTTTGATTTGTCCTTTCTTTTCCTTTTTCCTGCATAAAAAGACAGTTGTGTGGGGCCCCGACGGGGCGTACTTGGGTTACCACTGTTAATCATCGCATTGTTTCCGTTATTTCGGTATTGTGCCTTACGGCCGCACGCCCGCGCGTAGGTAGTTCCCAGCCTCGGCCATGGGGCGGCTGACCCGAATCTGTATTAGTGTCGCGGTGCCGTTGAGCCGCAATTTGGAGAATGCTCTGTAGTGGACCGGGTTGCGAAACCTTGAACAATAAGGATAGAAACACTTTCGAGGGCACTCGGGCTGCCCCTCGCGAGACCTTATAAGAAGAAATCGGCGGGGAGGGCAAAAAGTTGAAGAGCCATAAGTCAAAAGGCGGACGGTTTGAATAAAACTTCAAATGAGAATGAACTAGCCAACTCTGAAAGCAAATGAAAAAAGCGCGTCCGGCACCTAGTCTAGTCTTGATGTCTTCTCACCGGTGGCAGCTAAGTGCTGCCACTAGGAGTGGGAGGGCCGGGGCTGGCCGGCGCGCTCGAGACTCGGGCGTGTCTGCCCCAACTCATTATGCGTGAGAGTGTCACAGGCGGCCAGGCTTCACGGCGCTAGCCTTCTTCGAGCTCCGGGCCTTTCTTGGGGGAAGCAAGCTTCACGGGCATTGGCCCTCTTCGCAGGCTCCGGGCCTTTCCAAAACGCGACAGCTTCACAGGCACTTGCCTTCTTCACAGGCTCTGGGCCTTTTCCAAAAAGATAGTCTTCACAGGCATTCGCCTTCTTCACAGGCTCTGGGCCTTTTCCAAAAAGATAGTCTTCACAGGCATTCGCCTTCTTCACAGGCTCTGGGCCTTTTCCAAAAAGATAATCTTCATACTCATTCGCCTTCTTCACAGGCTCTGGGCCTTTTCCAAAAAGATAATCTTCACAGGCTCTGGGCGTTTTCTAAAAAGATAGTCTTCACAGGCATTCGCCTTCTTCACAGGCTCTGGGCCTTTTAAGGGTAAAACCTCCGGAGGTGCTGGATGTTCCACACATTACGGGTGGCACCCCCTCTGAGGTCTCTAAGCATGCGAGGCCAGACTGAAACATGAACAACCTTGAGCAGGGCCCTCCCACATGGGAGAGAGCTTATGCAGCTCCTCCTGGAGAGAACTCCCTTTGACACGAGGTCCCCTACCTCAAGAGTTTTGGGGAGGATGTTGCGGCGGTGGTATCGCCCGCGGTGCTTGTTGGTATCTCTTGCGCTCATAATCACGGCTTCTCGGCACGCTCCTCCCCGGCCGAGGTCCATCCCCGCAGGCGTCTGCTCGCGCGCTCGTTGAGCGCCCGAGGACCCGTCACGGAATGGCGTCGACCTCGTGAGGAGGACCGCTCCGGCTCCATAGACTAGGAAGAACGGGGTCTCTCCAGTCGGCTTGGTTGCGGTTGTGCGGATGGACCACAACATGGACTGAAGCTCATCGTACCAACCTCTGTTGCAGGCTTCCAGCTTCTTCTTGAATGTTCAGGTCTTGAGGCCCCTCAATACCTCCGTGTTGGCCCGCTCGGCCTGGCCATTGCTTCGGGGGTGCGCCACCGAAGCGTAGCATATCTGCGTTCCAAGGTTAGCCTGATCACGTTTTGAAGAGGTTACTGGTGAACTACGAACCGTTGTCGGTGATGATGCGATTCGGCACCCCGAACTGGCTCGCGATGCCGTTGATGAACTTGACCATTGAACACGCAGGGATGGTGCGGACGGCTTCCACTTCGGCCCACTAGGTGAACTTGTCCTGGCGGCGTAGAAGTGGCGATAGCCCCGGCGCCGAGGAACAGCCAGGATATCCAGCCCCGAATTGCGAATGGCGGCGAGAGGGTATAGTCTGCCAGACCTCTGCGGTGATGGATCTGCTTGGCATGGAATTGGCGAGCCGCGAAGCCTTCACTAGTTAAACAGCGTCATTGGCCTTGATAGGCCAATAAAGCCACTCTGGAATGCCTTGCCCACGAGGGTCCGTGATGACGAGTGGTGCCCACAGTCTCCACCGTGTATATCCACTAGCAGCTCTTTCCCTTGCTCCCTAGATATGCAGCGTCAGGACACATCATTTGGTCGCTTGTGGTAGAGTTCTCCATCCCTGATACAGTACGCTGTGGCTTGCCGCGCCACACGCTCCGCTTCCTCCTCCTTCTCCGGCAGGGTCCCTTGTGTTAAGTAACTCCGGAGCTCTGTGATCCAGCACCCCTCCTGAGGCTCCATCGTCGGGGCGAGGCACGCTCTGAGGTGGAGCCTGCAGACCCGAGCTCCGAGGCGGTGGGCTGGGAGCTCCTCCCAAGGCTGCACCGTGTTTGATAGTGATGGCATGGCGAGGGCTTGAGCCGCTCCTCGAGCGCCCGGGCTCTGAGGTAACCATCTGGATGCTCGCTTGGCGATGTCATCAGCCTCCTGATTGGTGCCACGGGGCACATCTGCATCTCAACCCCAGAACTACTTTTCCATCATCGCGGACCTCCATAAGGTAGAGCCTCCATGTGCTCATATTTTGGCTCGTACACTTTGTTGGAGAAATTCACGAGGCTGCGAATCGCCCTTGATGGTAGGCGCTTTACCCCTAGAGGCGACCCAGCGGCCTTCAAGCTGCTATCGGACCTTCATACTCTGCTATGTTGTTCGAGACCTTTTGACTATCTTGGAAACAAAGCTGCATAAGCGTAGTAGGATTGTCTGAGTGGGAGATATGAGCACCACCCAGCCAGCGCCATGCACGAGAAGCGCCCGTCAATACATGACCCATCATACGGCGCCTCACTTCACAGGGAGAGGATCGATCCTCGCCGGCCTTGAGGCACTGGTGCCTCCGTCCATTGGCCATGAAATCCGCTTCGCGGCCCCCTTGATGACTCTGAGTGCGTCTTGAATTTGAGCTGAAAGCGCTTGCAGTTCAATGTTCCCTCGGCGACCCTTCGGTGAGTTTGGGCTCTGTGCACCCTTTCAAGGGGTATGCGAGGAACAACATTGCTAGGGTGACCCTAAAAGTAGTGCCGCTTGACTTGCGAGCCACCCGATGCAGCGAGGAGGAGCTTGAGGCATGGGGTCTGTGCCCTCGCATCCCTTAACATCGTCTTGGCAATGCTTGGGTGCTCGGCAGAGGCTTGGGCCAGCCGGTCTTTGGTGGCGTCCTCAGGAGGCAGTGGCGCCTCTGAGGCGGTGGAGCCTCCAGAAGCTAGTTGCCTGGGGGAGGGGCCTCTTCCGTTCCCAGTGTGCTCCCCTGCGGCGGCTGACCCTTCTCATCCATGGTAGTGATCTCTGCGAGTCCTTCTTGATCCTGCTTTGCCTTGACACGGATAGCTGCCGCGACTTTGGTCCGACGCTCCTCCCTAACCACCACCAGAGCTGCGCTGGCGGAGTAGGGAGTGGCGGCAAATAAACAACAAGGATCTTGAGGCGTGGGGCCACCATCACCGAAGGGTTGGTTAGGTATCTCTTGAGATCTTGGAGCGCCTTATCGGCCTCTTGATCCATTCAAAGGGCCCTTTTTCTTCATCGGTGGAAGAAAGGCAGCGCTCGCTCCCCCAACTTGGAGATGGGCGCCCCATGATCCACAGCGCCAGTGAGCTTCTGCATTTCTCTGGGGGTCTTTAGGCGGGCTCATGTCCTCGACCGCCTTGACCTTTTACAGGTTGTACGATGCCTCGGTGGGACACGAGGAAGCCCAGAGCTTGCAGGGGACTCCAAACACACACTTCTCCTAGTTGAGCCGCGGGTTCAACTGCGTTGAGGTTCTGAAGGTTTCTCGGAGTCTTATATCAGGGACACTGGCCTTGCAGACTTCACCACAATGTCGTCGGCGTGCTTCCACATTCTTCGAGCTGCGGGCCCAAGGTTATGTGCATGAGCATTTGAAAGGTTGCCCCGCCTTATGCCAGTCCGAGCGGCATGCATGTATAGCGATGCGCCCCCACCAGCGGGTCAAAGCCATCTTCTCCCGTCTTCCACCGCCATCTTGATCTGGTGATGCGGAGAAGGCATCCAGAAGCATAACAGGTCACACTCAGCGGTGGAATCGGCGATCGATCGATCTGAGGCGAGGAGCGGATCTTGCGGGCATGATTTGTTGAGGTTGGTGAAGTCGACACATCGCTCCTTCCCTCCCTTCTTTGGCACTACCACAGGGTTGTGCCAATCTAGATATCGAACCTCGCCAAATGACCCCGCAGCTTCTAGCTTGCGGGTCTCTGAACGATGAAGGCACCTTTTCAGCGGACTGCCGCCTCACTACGCTTCATAGGCATACGTTGGGGCTACGTTGAGGTGATGCTGATTATGCCCGTGGGATCCACTGGCCAACTGATCGGGCTCGGGGAATACCTTCTTGTTTGCGCGGGAACTTGACGGGGCTTCCTCACCTTTCGGGCTCGAGGTTGGGCGCCTATGGTGAAAGTGGCGCCCGATGGACCCGTCCTCGTCGTTGAATTATCTGCTAGTCTCTGCCTTGTCTTGGGTGAACAAGCTGTTTCATCTTGGTTGGAGCAGCCCCCTTGGGCTGGGGGTCCCAGCGTCGGCGGAGCTGTCTTTAACATGCACCGTCTTGAAGAGGTGAGCTTGGCGCTCATGGCGCATCCCAGCGTCCCGAGCACGCAGTGAGGACACCGCTACTCGAGCATCTTCATAAGGTTATCTGCCGGGTGGTCGCGGCCATGATTGGGCGATCTTTGGATAGCGAGGATGGTGTTGTAGGGAGGCCAATGGAGGCGATGCTCGGAATCGACCAGCTCCGTCGGAAATTATCGTGAGTCTTGAATTCTTGGGAGCGGATCTGTCCCAAGGAATGGGCGACCCGCCCCGGCCTTGAAAGGGCGGCTGGGCTGCAACCGCTCGAGGTATGTAGTGGAGGTTGAAGGCCTCAAGCGAAAGCACCTGCGAGGCCTCGCCGCCATCGATGAAGTCTGGTGACAGCCACTGGCGAATGGTGGGGTGCCGCAGCATGAGGCGCACCAGCGAGGCGAGTTGGAGAGTGGTCCTCCAGTGAAACCAGCGGCACATGGCTCGACCGGTCGAGTAGCCCCCTGCAGCGTGGAAGCAGCGCCGACTGGCGGACAAATAACAGCGTGGTGGCGGAGGCGGCGCTGCGGAAACGCCCGGAGGAGCGCGATGGCCGGGAGGCGGTAGCGGCATGGTGGGCGAGGAAGCGCGTGGCTCTTCCCAAAAGGCGAGGATCTTTGGGACCTGCTTGCTGCTTCGTTCCCCGCCGGGCAGTGGCGGCGTTGGCAGCAAGTGTGAGAGCAGCGAAGCGCCCGCCGATGGGAGCCGTCTGGCGATTTCGGAGAAGCGAAGCGATTCGGCGCCAGCCTTGAGCCCGGCAGCGTCGGAACATGGTTGCGATGGTCGGAGAAAAACGAGGCGACGGAAGACAAATTCGGCGCACCTACTGGCAGCGCCAAATGTCGGATTTCGGGTTCCAGCAGACACTTGAGGTTCGAACACTGGGGTGCACGCGGAGATTTCGCCCTCTACCTACCTGCTCCTCGCCGACTCGCTAGGATCTAAGGTATGAAAGGAACAACACAAGGGACACAAGATTTATACTGGTTCAGGCCACCATTGTGGTGTAGTACCCTACTCCAGTGCGTGGTGTGTGGATTGCCTCTGGGGCTGATGAGGGATAGTATAAAGGAAGAACAGCCTCGCGAGGGTCTGTTCTTGGTTGGTGCGATGAGCTGCTAGGGGAGTTCAGTCGCTCTCTCTACTGGTTTCTTGGCGAGGGTTTTTTTGGTCCGTCCCCTACCTTGTGGTGGCTAGTCCTATTTATAGGCAAAGACCCTGGGCCTCCTCCCAAATATTGAGCGGGAAGGGCGCCAACAATTGGCCATTTTGAAGGGGAACATCGGGTATACTTATCCTGACTAAAGTTGGTCTCGCTTTGTCAAAGGCTCACTGGTGGTGAGGCACTGCTTGGGCTCCTGATTACTTCCTTCCTGCCGTTGGGCTGGTCTTGGTCTTGTTGCACGAAATGGATGCCTTTGCTTGATGCTCTCGCTGCGCTTGCTCCCTTTGCACCAAAGAGGAAAGGAGGACAACTGCTTGTGAGCTGGCACCCCTGGCGCCCTTAGTAAATCACGGCTTGCGTCATGGGCACCTCGTGAGGTACCCGCCTTGATCTCTCCGCCTCCTCTTGAGCCAGCCTGATGAGGCCGTGCAAGAAGCTCCTTGTCATCCGCCCAGCAATCTGGCCCCTGCGAGGTCTTGGGCTGTGTTGATGAAGATGGGCCATGTTGGGCCCCCCCTTTGAGCCACGCCGCGAGCATGAGCGAGCAAGTCACAGGGACCCCCTTTCCCGAAACGCCAGCGGTTCTGGCGGATTTTTTGGTTGAGGGCCGCGAATCCGTCTCGGCGTGCTCCGTTGATCGCCGGCGACTCGGTTGGCTCCGGAGGCTCCGCTCGACATCGACCGCTTCCGTCCGTGCGGCGCACTTCGGCGCATGTGTCGCGGCGTCTGCTGCGGCAACCGTCTCTCCGTGTCGGTCGACTCTATGTCGTCCTTCCTCCTGTCTCCCTTGACTAAGCGCTCTGGTGGTCAAGGCTTCAGCGATGGGTGAGACCGCGTTAACTTGCCAATCAAACCCTACCACCAAGTCGCGGCGTCGAGGCAACCGAATCTCTATCTGGCTGTTGATCTGTCGGCAGCTCCGTAAAACTGCATCCAGTCGGCGGCGATGATCCAGCAGCGAAGGTCGATGGTCAATGGGCGCGTAGTCCTCCGGCTTTCCCGCACCGGCGGAGGGCGGTGGAAGCGACCAGCGTGGAGTCCCGAGAGTATCAGCCGAACCCTCACTTATTTGCAAAGGAAGATCTTCGCCGCCGGAACATGGATGCTCGCATACTCTATCGTGGAGGAAACCCGAGCTCGTGCCTTGGAGGATCGGCGTTTAGCCAACTTGGCTGGCGCTTTCATTGGAGAACCTCCGGTGAGCACTCGGCAGCGCCGCGTGACAAGCGAGTACAGACTCAATCAATGTCAACTCTTTTATAGCCGACTTCGGTATATTGAACCCCCATTCAGAATCTAGCGGTGCAGCCCGTATAGTGGAGTCAATTCAGCCCTCTCGATCGGAGGCTGGCGGAGGCTGAATCTGATCGAGATTTTACTCAAGCGCTGAGATCAAAATTCAGCTGTATTGCGAGTCACGTAATAGGATTCACAGTCGATCCGTCGCGGCGAATATAGTCCGATCGGCCCATAGCCCAAGATCGCCTCCAGGCGTGAGGGCGTGGAGGTCGGCGTGATCAGCATGATGACCGATTCGATCGCGATGATCGGCGTCAGTGCCCTCCTCCCCAAGGGTGGGTCTTCGCCCTCGGCAGCAAGATGTGAACACAGCCGCCAGTGTTGGGCGAAGAGCTCGGTCGACCCGAGGAGCAGGCTTTGATCACGAGATCCATTATCGTGCAATGTTTGAGTCGGCCAAGAGCGAGCTCACCGAGAAGGCCATAGCAGAGATGTGCCCACCAGCAGCCGAGTTCATTTTTGAGGACTAGAGTGTTTTAACGAGCCATCGAGCCGCGGTGATCCTCCCAACTTCAGGTTGGTGGTGGGGTGAGTAAGTTCCTTTGGTGAGTCCAAGCCGATACTTGGCTTGAGGACTACCAGTGGCTGTTCAGATTAGCGTGGCAATGATGAGGTGGCCATGAAACACCTACGCTTATGTTGGAGGGCTCGGCGGAGCTGGCTGAATAAGTTGGCTCCTAGCAGCATTTACACTTGGGAAGATCTTGCCCGAGTGTTCGTCGGGACATTTGAGGAACTTGCAAGCGACCAGCGGGGCCAATGCGAGTCTGCAGTCTGCGTGCAAAGTCGAATGAGACCACGAGAGATTACATCTAGAGGTGGATCACATTGCATCATACGGATGGAAGCGTGTCGATCATTAAGCGATCTGTGCCTTCAAGGAAGGCGTTAAGAACAAAGAGTTAAGTTTGAAGTTTGTTGGACGGAGACATGACCTGAGTCGAATGATGGAATTGCCACCAAATATGCCAATGGTGAAGAAGAGGATCGACTCGAATTAGCAAGTACAAGCCGA